>JAQQPU010007482.1:27665-38726 GCA_029168905.1 Artemia sp. Kazakhstan ARC1039 | reverse complement strand
AGAGTTTGGAAATGAGATTATTACAACACAAAGATTCTATTTCTTCGGCTTTAAAGCAAGTTTCTAAGTCTGAAGATTTCACTTCAGCCCTTTCAGAACATATTTTTAATTTTCCAGACCATTTTATTTTGTTCGAGAATGTCTCTTTGATTTCTAGGGATCGGGGTTTAAAGCAAAATTTTCGTGAAATTCTTGAAATAAAGAAAATCTTATTCAGGAATATTGCTTTGAATCGTGATACAGGTGAATATGGGCTGAACTCTATCTATGATAATTTATTAAAATCTGAGAGAGTAAAGTTCAATTCACCCAATGTAGTTGACCTTTGTCCAAATGTTACATCATTGAACGCTAATGAACCGAATCCAAGAAGGTCAAAGAGAATAGCTTCCGCCTTTGCTTTGAAAAGAATTAGGGATTCAAACAATATGTAGTGTTATTTGATTTAGTATATAAACATTTGTTTTAAATTGTTTTATTTTAGTTTTACTACTGATGACGGTCACTGTATATGTGACCGAAATATCTAGTATTTTTGTGAAGTTATATTATCACTGTCTATTAAAAGGATTTTATCCCTATTTGAACTTTTATTTATAATCAGAGTTTCATGCTTCCTTCATTGTTACCCACATAGACTATATTGGAATATATTCGGTTGAAATAGTAGCTTCAGCTTAGTCGCAAAATTCCATATTAAAAAAAAAATATTTTTCTTAAAAAAAAACTGAAGCAAATTTAAAAAAAGTAATGCGGTGAATTTATAAAGTTAAATCTCAGCTATGGAATAATACCAAAATTTTTACCTTTCGTTGAAACTTGAAGACGGTACGCGATCTATTTAAAATCGGCCAAAAACATGCATGGTAAGCATAAACCTTAACACCTGAGAACTTATTATTTTGTAATAATTTAGTACTGTCTCTAATTCTTCCTGGAAAAATAAATCTTTCTTTTCTTCCAAAGTGTCACAAACGTTTTTATTCTTTACTAAATCATTTCCTGTAAATTCATTACGTTTAGCACAACCTCACAGCAATTAAGTCGCGTACTTTATGAACAAAATTGTTTATGAGAAATATGAATAATACCATTATAAATTGTAACATAAAAAACCGAGATAATTCTCTATTTAGAGCCTATACCTTTTAAAAAGGAAAGCATTTCTTGAGAAATATTGTTTATAAGAAATATTGTTACAAGTTATGGCAGAACAAAACCAAGATTCGACAGCGAATGAATGAATCAATTTACACAATTTGATGTAATACATCCATTGTAATAAAATAATATGCCCCCAAAGAAGAGAGGGTTTGAAATTTGTTGGTATAACAAACACAAGAATCAACTTATGTTTCTTGTGCACGTTGATTGTTTTCATTCTTTCAAAACTCATATTTCCTATACACATTCTATAATTTCTCGGCAAGCGTCTACGCTTCATCGTGCCAATTAGTTTCTTCCTCCTGATGTAATGCTTTGTCTTTACTATGCATCTGTCCTTCCTTATCTTTCTTATTGCTGCAATGTATGGGGCAATACTAACTATTCGTCCCTACGGCAACTCCAAACAACATAGAATAGAACGGTGAAGGCAACTTTTCGCCTTCCCCGACTCTATCCAACTGATCTTTACAGTGATACAGGTCTAGAGGCCTTAGATGTGGTCATCAAGAAGCAGAACCTAAAACTAGCTCATCGAGCTTTCAATTTATCGCTTCCACCAAACATCATATCCTACTTCGATCGAGCATCAACGCGTAAGTGCCAGACTTTGCTTCGGAGCTCTGTTCACCAATTTCGGCTGCCTAAAAGGGTATCCTCAGCAACTCAGAGGTCACCAATTTATAGAGAAATTGCTTTTTGGAACGCTATTCCCAGTGAACTTTCTCTTATTAAAAACTCATCTTCCCTCTGCAGAAAAATATTCTCTAAGGCTTGAAGTATTTTTGTTTTCTTTATTTATTTATTCATTTTGCTTTATCTATTTTTTCCCTCTTTACTTTATCTAGTTTTTTTCTTCTCTTATTATGTTGAATCAGATTAGAACCCTGTTGTTTAATATTATTATTGGTTTGGAATTTAAATAAATTACAGGAAATTTTCAGTTTGGAGAAAATTAAGTCTGAAGTTATTGTGTAGCAGTTGTTTGTTTTTTTTTGTTGATTTTTCTTGTATTGCGGTTATATTTTCGAGATATTGTTGTATTTTTTTTTCTTCCCTGATTTGTTTTGTGTGGATTTTGTGATTGATACGAAGTCCTCCACAAGCAATGCTTCTTGGGACCTCTAGCGCTTAAGTGTATTTATAAAATTACTTCAGTATTGAATTGATTGAATTGAATAATAAATGAATTGATTGAAATAATAAATTGAATTGAACTCTTCAATACAAACAAAAATTAAACACAAAAACATATAAATAAATAAATAAATAAAGATAAGATAAATAAATAAATAAACAAAAATAAAAAAATTAGAATTGTCTTTGCAATAGCTGTCTTTTTAGAGCCTATACCTCTTAAACAGCAACCAAAGTGAACACCTTATGAGAAATATTGACTATGGGAAATGTTGTTACAAGCTATAACTGAATTATAACTGAATAAGACTCAATGAATGAATGAATTTACACAATCAAACAATTACACAATTACAAAATATAATACATCATTGCAACAAAACAATACACCCCCCAAAGGAGAGCAGCGATCGCAATCATAGGGCGCAATAGATATAAGCATTAACTTTTCAACATGAACAAAAACGTGCCACGTTATGGCAACAAGAAAGCAAAAAATTGTAAAATGGTAGCTCCTTTCTTCTGCCGAAGTTTAAAGTTTATTTTGTTTGTTTTTATAGCGCATATTTTTTTAGCAATAGAAATGGCTTAGTGAGCTCTTTGCCAAAATGTCTGCTTCATTTTCTGTTCTTCATTGGCTGAAAGTTTCTTTTTTTAAAACTTTATCTACAGCATCTTGAAGTCTAAAGATTATCATTATGCAAAGTAATTTACTTCCTACAGAAAACCAAGCAAACGCCTCTATAATCACCACACTCACTCTTATTACCTTTCTCATGGGGGGGGGAGTGTGCAAGATTTACCGGTAAGTTTCGAAACTTACTCTTACCGAAATAAGTTACCGGTAACTTCGGTAAGTTACCATAAGTGGTAAGTTTCAAATACTCATGAATTTAAAAGAGAATATAATCTCTTCTCTGACAGATTGATAAGAAAAAACATTATTTTTGCATCGTTTTATTTTTTTACTTTCTACTTCGTTTAAACGGGGGGAAAATTATAAAAAATTGCACCTTAGGCTTCAGATAATTCTTTATAAGAGATAAGATAGAGCTGCTGCTCCTCCTCATCTGGTGCATCTTCAATTGCTATGTCTGGCAGATCATCTTCCATCAGACCATCTCCACTATCACGTGGCAGTGAACTATTGATAGAAAGACATGATGGCAGCGTGAACATTCCTTCCAGCCTTTCACGTCAATTTCCAGGCATTTTTGAAGCTGCACGGCGATGCTCATTTTTTTTGCTATTGAGTGACTGACGGAACATTAGAATTTTGTTCGCTGTTTCATGCTTGATGTGGTTTTTACGGTGGGTCTGAACTATTCCATAGCCTGACCAGAGTCTGTTTGCTGTTTCATGCTTGATGTAGTTTTTACGATGGGTCTGAAGTATTCCATAGCCTGACCAGAGTCTGTCGCAGGAGGCTATGGTAACACAAATTGTTGAGATTTTTACAGCCACTCCCGTAAGCACCAACTTCACAAAAAAAAAAACAAAAAAAACAGCCCACCAACAAGCGGCCGATTCAACAGCTTTTTCAGTCTCAAAGTACAATGATTTGGAAAATGGGCCACTTTCGGATATGTAGCTAAAGAGTTCTGTTTCAAGACCCTGACAAAGTCAGCTTCTGATCTTTCGTTAAATGAATCACCATCCTTCCGAAATTGGTAGGAAAATTTAGAAAGCTCATTGATTCGACTTACTGCATCCGTAAAATCATCCTGTTTCAGTAAGTTTGCACCAAAAAGCAGATCAAGTAGAGTAGCAGCAGCCAGGGCGGGATCATATGCAAATATCCTCCTATTTTCTAGGTACTTGTGGATTTTCCTTCCCTCGGCCTTTGAGACTGGCAAAAACGATACAGTCTCCTGGAAATGCTGCTGTAGCAAATTGAAGTATGGGATAACACACGAAGCAAGAGCTTCCTTTCCTTCAAAGAATTGGCAGCCAAGTAAAATTGGCTTCAAGAGTTTCAGACAGACTGTTAATTGATCCAGTTTCACATTATCAGAAAGCACTTTTCTGACATCCTGAATATCGTCATTAATATCGCAACTTCTATCAATTGACATAGACCGTAAAGGTTCCCACGACTCTCTCGTGAAGCGCATAGATTGATAGGACGGGAATATTTTTTTATTAATAGGCCTTACTACCCGCATTTTAGCCGGATATATAATTCACTGATTATTTATTCTATAGTTAAAGATAGCCAGTCAAAAATACGAGTCAAAAGTCAAAAACTCACCAATTAAATTGACCTCTGCTATGAACATCTTATTTAATTATACTGATGACTCATCGCGTGCCCCCCCCCTTGTTTTTTACTCAGGCAGAATATGACAAAGAGGCAGTCCGACAGAGTGATATCAGCATAAGTTCAAAGTGGTATGACTCATGCATTGAATCTTATGAATGAAAATTTTTCTACGATAGACGTTAGTGAAGTGGCAGCTTTCTTAGGGATGGACTTGTTTCAATTGAGAACATTTTTGTTCATCAAAAACTTAAACTTACCACTTATGACACTTACCAGTAAGTTCGACCAAAAACTTACCACTACCAGGTAAGTTACCCAGTGGTAACTTACTGTGTGATAACTTACGTCTTGCACACTAGGGGGTGGGGGTAGATAAAGTTTTTCTAAAGTCGCTAGGTACTATTTCATTATAAAAAATAATTTAGAATCCAAGAAAAAGGGATAATTTTCAGCCGGTGGAAAAAAACGAAACTTTACATTGGTTTATTTGACTTTTTTGTATAATTTAGGAGTTACAGGAAGATATTTATAATTAGTTTCTTAATTTGTTATGCTTTTCATTAATTTGGTTCGCCTATAGGTTGTGTTTTCTCAGTTCTATATACTCAGTCAATGATAAGTATATCGATTATCATCATGGTATCAAAAAGTATCTAATACCAAGTAACCTCCTTTCAACAGAAACCTAGCTAATACTTTTACAATTCCCACACTCACTCTTATCACCTTTCTTATAAAGGGGTTTAATTAAGTTTTCCCAAAATTGCTGGGTACTTCACTTTTTTCAAAAATCATATTTATAATCTTCAGTAACTTATTTCTTAACTTCACAACCACCATATTTAAAACTCATTTACAACACTTAGCACCTGGGGCTATATTATTTTCAATCCTTTTAGCAGTGTATCTAATTCTTCCTTGCAAAATAAATGTTCCTTTACTTACAAATGGTCACAATCTCTTTATTCTTTCTTCTTTTATTTCCTTTAACTTCATAACAATTAGCACATTCATAAATTATGAGGTCCCATTTCTACATTTAACCAGGACTAGTCCAGGTTTCGTCCATGCATCCATAGAAACATCTGTTATTGTTAAGTTTTATGAAATTATTGTTTTTTTTTATTTCTGTTTCTTTTAGGTTCCGTTTCCCTATTCATAATAATTTCTTTTTGTTTTAAGCTTCTAGCATTATATTTCTGATCATTTCGAGTTTTAACATAAGTATCTATTTTTATTTACAAACCATTTTTAAAAATTAACTATATGAAGAAGCCAAAAAATGTGTAATTTATTTGCTTATTCTTAAGATCTCTAGTATGGTATGCTATAATCAACCCTTAATATTTTCTTCCAGGGAAGAAGGGGCAAAGACAGAAAACTAGAACTTTTAATTATTCATTAACTAAATTATTTTCTTCACATTTGAAGACAAAACGGCATCCAGCCCAAAGCTTGTTGCATGTCACTTTTTTCACTTTCTTTCTGAGCAATCCTTCAGGCAATCTCGGTAGGGTGATTGGACTGACTCCCCTCCCTATTATAAGGTTCATGGGCGTAGGCAGCATATTGTCTAGAGGGGGGGGGCAGTCGATAGTGTGATGGAGGGCCTTTTATTAACTGCTTTTCCAACCATCTGCTTTTTCAGCCATATCTAATGTAAATTGAAGGTCTAGGGGGGGCAGCTGCCCCCCTCCCTACGCCCATGAAAAGGTTCATACAAGGGGTGCACTATATTCCAACAATATGTCAACAAACTAAATACGAAGGAAATAGGATCGTTTTTCTGTCAAGACAATGAAGTTCTGAAAAAGATAAGAAGAACTTTTTTTGAATTGTGTCTTGAAAAATCATCAAATAATTCATAAAGTTTTTTACTTTATATTTCCCTAATTTCCCATAAGACCTAAAAATTTTGGCTAGGTGTACCAATAAGGATATTATTGTACTTTTGAGTATGTATCAAACAGAAGTTCTTCTGTTTCATTTTGTAGTTTGTTCAGTTGAATTTAGAATTGGATTCGTATCTGTAAGAACTTCCATGATGCTTACTGTAACAGCAAACAGTTTTGAACAAAATTACTAAACTTAAAAAAAAATTTCGTCTTAAATCAATGTGGCAAATCAGTTTCTCAGAAACAAACTATACCAAAGATCTTACTTACTCATATGGAGGTGTATGGGTTGCCATTTGAAATGTCAAAAGTTGCCCCTAATTGATCCATTAATTGAAGGTGCACCCTGCCCCCAAAGAAACCTCTTTTTTTTTGTTTTTCTCCTTCACCCAGAGCCAAATACAATACAAAAAACAAATACAAACCAAATAAACAAATATAGATCTTTAAAACCTTTCTGATATCCTGAAAATCCTCAACCTTCATCCTGTTATACAAGTTTAAAAAAGAGTAAAGCAAACACTGCAAGGTCCTAATAGATTCGTTTATGAGCCAAACATCAAAAAGAAGAAGAAGAAGAAATAAAAAAGAAAAGGTACCATCTGTTCTCCTGGAACCACATCCTTGGTTTTGATTTGAGTTACCAGAGCCTATGTTAGATTTTTTCCATCCTCGCCAATTGTTGCAAAGTGACTCAGGTTCACTGCACCAACTACATAATGAGTCCTCTTCAAACCTATCAGAATCATCAAATGAAAGCCTATCAGTTTCTTGCCATTCAAACATTTGAGATTTTACTATATTTTAATATGGCAACTAGCAGTAGACCTAAAATAAAAGAAACATATTAGTAGGGCAATTGGCTGCAGTGTTGTAAATATGGTTATCATTATCATACTAACCGTTATTGTCATAAAATAGGCAGAACAAGGGCTATAGGGTTGATGCCAATGATTGAATGTATGCATTGGATTAACAAAGTTTCTTGACTACTGAGGTCCTTGGCCCTGCAGTATGTTGCTACAGCCGGGTTTGATTTCTGGGTCCTGTATTGCCAAACTAAGGTCAAACCAACAGTAACTTTGCAACACGTAAAGAGAGCTATTCAAAATGGAAGACAAGGCAGGTTGACTTCTCAAGTGTTCTTATCCATGACAACGCAAAGCCCCAAAGCACTCCATGGATCCTAAGTCAAATGGATGCTTGATCAATGTAAATAGGACGATTTTAAACATCCATCATTTAGTTTTGAATTAGTGCCATGTGACTTCCATCTTTTCCCTGCATTGACAAAGAAGCTTGAAAAGCAGCAAATACATACTGACAAGAAGGTAAAAAACCATCAAAACTCACTTAAAATTATGGTAACACTATTTTAGGAAGAAAGTACTGCAAACCTTGTTCACAGATACAATAAATGCCTATATTGTTAAGTGCCTGAGTAGAGAAGTAGTCTTAATTGCACATTAATTAGGTAATGAGATCTTTTTTTATGTTCACCCATCTTAATAGCTAACTAGAGGGTAAAACAACCTCATGTATGGCTTCATCTATTGTTAGAGTTGTTATAAACCAGTTTCTTTAAATATCTAATTGTAATCAATGTAAACAGGGGGTTGAGCTGAGGGGGAGTTATTCCTGATGAAGATCTTCAGCAGTGCCCCCTCTCTCTGGATATGGCCCTTAATAAGCCAAAAATTGAAAAGAAAAATTACGATATTTAAAAGAACTTACAAAATATGCATGAAAAATGCAAATCTATATTTAAAAAACATAATCTTTCTGCAGAAGAAAGGTATCTTCAATTCTCTTTGTGACCATTCCTAAAGCTCAGTTTGAATGTATTCCTTCTGAAAGCATATCTGCCAGTCATTCTTGTGGCTTAACTTTGTAAAAGATATAAGAAAATTCCCTTTCAATGAATTATTAATTTGTAATTTGTAATCACTCTGGTTGGGTTGAACTTCCATAACATACATGTAGGTCAACACAGTGGTGATGACTAAATAAAGAGCAATGCTTTTTCCTTATATTTTCTTTTTCAACCTTGTTGTACAGGAAGGATGTTAGTCAAAAATTGATAGAAAAATCATTCAATGGTTCAGTTAAGTTAGAAAACTTTGAATCCACCTAGGGTAAAAGAGCCAAACTGAGCCACAAGAGGATTTGGATATGTCAAAAGTGAATAGAACCAAAGTACCAAATTAAGCTGCAGAATCTTCTGATGAAAATAAAATACCCATCATATGTGTGAAAATGTCGAAACGTAGCCAAATGAACCATAATGGCTTGAAAAGATTGAAGTCTAATTCAGCTGAAGAGCCAAATCAAGTAAAACAATCTCTGCATAAGAGAAAAATACCCATCATTGGTTTAGACTGTTGAAGCCAAAGAGTAGTCACATAATGGTTTGAATACTGGGAAACTAAACTCAGCAGAACATCAAAATCAAGCTAAGTCACAGGATGGCTGGGTTAAAAAACGCTGAAACAATGTACAATAAAAGAGCAAAATCAAGCCAGAGTCTCTGTGGAAGAGCAAAATATCCATCATTGGTTCAAAAATATTTAAGCCTGAATCAACTGCCAGATTAAACCAAATAGTTGTCACATGAAAGTTGTAAAAAGCTGAAATCAAGTACAGCTAAAGAACCAAATCAAGTTACGTCATAAAATAGAAAAGTACTCATCATAAGTTTGAAAAGGGCAAAACTTAACACAACTAGAGAGCCAAGTCAAGCTAGGGCATACAATAGAAAGTTACCCATTGTGGGTTTGAAAAGGCTGAAACCAAATATACCTATGGAGCCAAATCAAGCCCAGGAGACGATAGGGAAGTAGCCATTATGGATGTAACAAAAAAAAAAAACAGCTAAAAAGCTGAACAAAGGTAAATGACCACTGCTTCAATGCATGGTCGGATAAGTCCAAAAATGGTGTTGCTGGACAAAAAAAGAAGCTGAACATAATAAAACATAGATGTTTTGACATTAAATTACAACTAAAAAGTTACTAGGAAGTCCGCAAAGACCTAAAATAGGGTTAGAAATTCTGTAAATAACTTATTTAAATATCAGCAATTCCTTTGTTCAAGAATGATATCAACGCCCAATCTATCTGAAACATATAATTTATAGACTATAATTCAGAACGAAATAGAATACTACTTTGAGATCTTATGCACACAAAAATAATTTAAAAAGCCAATTTTTTTTTTATTTTGACCAATAGCAAAAATTCCTATTCTGTTCATTGAAATTTCACAAAAACTTTGTACAATAATTCAAAGTTTAAACACTACAAGAACCTGCTTCAGTTTGGTTAAGTGTAATTGTGATATGAAAGAAAAAGAAGTTTAGAAGCAAATAAACAAGAACAAAAAAAAATTTGAAGCCAAAAGGAGACTATTTTAGGCTCCAAGTTCAATTTCAGAAGAAGAACAAGCTCAAGTGCAAAAGTTTAAGCTATGTATACAATATCAAGATATTCTCAAAATTTATAGACACTTTATTCAAGAAACTGCTATAATGCATTTGTAGTAGCCTATTTTGAAAAGTCCAAGAAAAGAATTTTGCATTTTTGTGTCTTATTTAGTTGAAAGACACCTTCCCCCTCCTCATATACAGAATAACTTATGTTAGTTTGAAGTGTTAGGGTTGCTCTTAATTGGAATCTTAAGATCTTAAGTTAATTGTAATTACTTTTGAAGTTTATGTTGCCTGAATAAGTCAATAGATTTATTAATTACAGATGTATCCTTTTGTGAAGCCAAATTTATGATAATAATTAGACGTTTTCCTAAGGAATAATCTAAGCTTGTTTTAAAACATGAGATTTTTTCTCTTTTCACCTGTTTTCAATCTAAAAAAATTAAGAACACAGTTTGGCAGATATATAAAGCTGAATTTCAGCTATGGAATTATGTAAGATCTGTTATCTCACAATGAAACGTTAAATTCATAGGATTGCAGAAACTAACACTACAAAAACTTCCACAGGAAAAACCTTAAAAAAGATTTAATTTGAGAAACTGTTTTTTCCAATGAGAGCTTTGAAAAATTTATGCTATGGAAGGCTTTTGCACTGTTTTAAAGCTTGGAATATGAGATTCTAATGGCAAAGCATGTTGAATACCTGTCTTTGTACAAAAAGAAAATGATGGAGCACTATAAAGAGAAAAAAAAACGAAACAAAAGTGAAATATCACTATACAACTATGAAAAGATAACTATAGTTGAAGAAGTTGACTCCAAGCATGTCTTGAAATCTTTTGGCTGTGTTTCTCCACAAGTTTAGCAGATCTGCTACATGAAAACTGCTGATGAGTTTTGAATTTCATGTCCAAGTTGGATATCTCAGTAGGTATTCTGTAAAACAGAATAAAGTGGAGCAGATTTTCAATTTATCAATATTTGTAAGAATCTTCAAGAAGGGTGCAATGTGGAGGATGTGGGGGAGAGCAACATCGTCGTAAAGCATTGCAAGATAATGGGGACTGAAATGAAGCTTAGCAGAGACTATGGAAGAATATGAAGCTGATATGTGGTGGTTGATGGCTTCTGTTAGGAGATGACAAGTATGAGAAATGGTATTTCCAATGGGA
>JAQQPU010007482.1:0-17236 GCA_029168905.1 Artemia sp. Kazakhstan ARC1039 | reverse complement strand
TGACTGACACAGCTAAACATGGAATTGCCCTTATACAGGACTACAATTTGCTGCTAACAAAAAATGAAGACAATATGCAATTTGCTCTGCAAGTACTTAAAGAGCATTGCAAACATTTTCCTGACTCTAACAAGTCAACAATCCTTCAAGGGCAAGCCACAACCTCTGACAGCCCAGGCCTAGCATGGCTTTGTAGTGTGTAATTTTTATCAATTACTGAAAGAAATGCTTGATATTTGCTATGCCAGTGATATATTTTAACCAGTCATTATAATTGTTTTAACAAACTAATGATTGGATGAGTTTAGTATTGATTATATCTAATATGTCCTCATTAAATTTTGTTTGCTAAATGAATTTCCCAAGTGCATCCAAAATTGTGTTAAACCAGAAGAATAGTGATTGTATGCTAGACTTCACTTGAATTGAGAATACCCTAAATATTGACCAATTTGCAAATTTTTTTGCCTGTGTTGTTAACTTTTGATGTAGACAAAAATGGCAGGGTGGGAGGTTTATAATTCTGAAGTGAAAAAATAAGGACCACACTAGTGGGGAGGGGAAAAAGAATTTTCTGCTGGGAGGATTCTACACTGGGAAAATTTTACATGGAGAGGGAAGTTTCCAGTGGGTGAACTTTTTAGGGGAAATTTCAATTTTGGTGAATTTGAAAGAATTCCTATAATAAGTTTGCATTGTCTGGAGGATATTTCTGTGGAGAGGGGGATTTTTCCATGGAGGTGGAAACAGGTATCCTGGCATGATTAAAAAATGATCAGATATTAAATTAAAAAAACAAAATTTTCAACTGAAAGTAAGGAGCAACATTAAAACTTAAAATACAGAAATTATTACATATATGAGGGGGGTTACTCCCTCCTTAACACCTTGCTTTTTATGCTAAAGTTCAAATTTTGTCCCAATTCTTTAAGAACAACTACTGAAACACAAGGGTCATTTAATTAGAATAATAAGTAACTTTTTTTAAGTGCTGAAAAACTGTAGCATGAAGAACAGAGTATTGAGGAGGGTGGCAATCCCCCTCATATACATAATAGCTTCTGTTCATTTTAAGTTATAATGTTGCTCCTTGCTTTAAGTAATTTTTTTTTTTTATTTAATAAAGCTTAGAGATAAACATTTTTCTAAATGCAATGCAAAAATTATGTCAATTAAAGTCAAATTATATAAAAATGGAAAAAGAAATTAATTTAAAAAATTACACAAAAGAATAGCCTACTTACAAAAACTAAGATATAAACTCCCAGCATTCAGTTCTATTGAGCAATGCTGAAGTTTTGGACAGACATTTTTTAACAATATTGACAGTTTACAATTTGGTTATCAAACACCAAATATTTAATGTCTTTACTCAATTATTTATAAAAATTAATGCATTACAAAAATAGTTTGTTCAAAGTAAAACATTAAAACTAAAATTAAAAAAATCAAATAAAAATTTTTAACTTAATTTTCAAAACCACAAACCAATATATTTCACTTTATACTTCATAACTGTAAAAAATTTAATCTTTTTCAAAGTAACTGCTACATAAATACAATCACTCCTTGAAAAATAAAGAAATGACAATAAAACACAAAAAAGTATCCAAGCGGGGGAGAATACAAAAATCCCAAGCATTCCATTCAGGGGAAACATTTCTGATTATAGTGGCTTCATAAATAAGCTCATGGGCACTATGGCAATGCAAGCAAAAGTTGACAGCATATTTTTAATGAGATTGCCTATTAAGTGGTTTTCTTTGTGTTTTCTTTAATTGCACAAACTTCTTGGGTACTAATAACTAATCAACAAATACATATTTAGGATCCCCATAAAAAAACTGATTCTTTGATCAAATGTTATGAATAGTTAGGCTCTTACACTTCCATTATAGGGTCAAAATCTATGGGCAGGCAGTAAACAATGGGGCAGCACACATTTTTTTCTATGGTTTTTGCATATTCTGCTTCTTTTCTTTTGTTTCCTAATAATTACTTTATATTCCCAAATTTCCAGGGGGGCTATACCCCCCTGCTGGTACATATGATTAACCCAGTGGACCTAGACTGTCAAGAGAGGGTTCATTCTAATGGAAATGAAAGGTTCTAGTGCCCTTTTTAAGTGACCAAAATGATTGGAGGGTAACTAGGCCCCCTCCCACGCCACCTTTTCCTCAAAATTGTCTGATAAAAATTTTCAGATAGCTTTTTTCTTCAGCATACTTTAAAGGCCCAATATCTATGTCTTTAGAGATAAAATGACCCACTACAGCCTCTGGGGAGAGGTTTTTAAGTAATAAAATTAACATATTGTTCTATTTGTTATTGGGAATATACATACATTTTTCAGGTGGGGAGGAGAGAAAGAATTTTCTGCTAGGAGGATTTTACACTGGGAAAATTTTACATGGAGAGGGAAGTTTCTAATGGGCAGTTTTCAGGGGAAATTTTACACTTGGTGAATTTGCCTGAATTCCTATGCAAAAGTTCTTTATGTCTTGCTTTTTCTTTACTGATTCAATTTTAGGCATGGAGATGTTAAGGGTAATTGTCTGGGTTAAATTTTCACCAGGATTGAATTGTCCAGAAGATATTTCTGTGTGGAGGGGGGTTTTTCCATGAAGGTGGAGCCAGGGATCCTGGCATTATTAAAAAACGATCAGATATTAAAGAAGTAACAAATAAGTAAAAAAAAAAACAATAAGTAACTTTTTTTTAAGTGCTGAAAAACTCTAGCATGAAGAGCAAGGTATTGATGAAGGGGGGCAACCCCCCTCATATACATAATAATTTCTGTTTAAGTTTTAATGTTACTCCTTGCTTTCAGATGAATTGTCTTTTTATTTAATGAAGCTTAGAGATAAACATTTTTCTAAAGGCAATGAAAAAAGTATGTCAATTAAAATAAAAATATATAAAAATGGAAAAAGTAATTAATTAAAAAAATTACACTAAACTCAGAAAAAGATAAAACTGACCATGTACTGGGTAGTGGTGTCTACAGAGTCCTGTGTTCATGTGGGAAATTTTACATTGGTAGGACCCATCAACAACTTGGTGAACATTTGCATGAACACAAAACTTCAATAGATAAGTCCCTGACATTGAAAAATAAAAATGACAACTTTGATTCTGCATTGGCCCAGCATATTTTCGAAAATCCTATGCATCTTGTTCTTTTTGAGGAGGCAACTTTAATATTTACTGTAAATGGTCTACTGCAATCTTTCAAAGAGGTAATTGAGGTAAAAAAATATATATACAAACAGGAATTTGGCTATAAATAGGGACACTGGAGACATTTCATTAAGCCCAATTTATAACAATTTAATACTAAAAGACTCTTTTGATATTTGCACCCAATCAAATTTAAGAGAACCTATTAACATATCTAATGAAAACTGAAATGGCAGAAGAGCAAAAAGTATTGCTATGCAAAACATTCTTGCACAATCTCTTTGGTAAAATCCTTTTTTTCATTGGTTTTGGCTTTGGTCTTTCATTGTGTTTGTTTGAATCTTGTGTAGTGAAGTCTAAAAGGTTAGATTCTTGTTTTTTTTTGCACTGAGGACGACTTGGCGGGGGTCCTTGTTGAAATATTTGCTGGTTTTTTGTCTTCATATTTTACCACTGACTGAAAAATCCTTGTTTTCTCACCCTTTTTTGGTTTTATTTATAATTTATTATTTACTTTCCTCTCTTAGCTTTATACACAAAACAATAGCCAATTTACAAAAACTAAGATATAAACTCTCAGCATTCAGTTCTGTTGAGCAATGCTGAAGCATTGGACAGATATTTTTTAAAAATATCAAGTTTTGAACTTGGTTATCAAACAACAAAGTATTTAATTCCTTTAGACTCAATTGTTATATTTTTAATTTAATTTTGAATACCAAAAACCAATATATTTGACACCTTTATACTTTATAACTGTAAAAAATTAAATCTTTTTAAAAACAACAACTAGATAAATACAATCACTCTTTGGAAAATAATGAAATAACAATAAAACACAAAAAACATATCCATTCAGGGGGAAAATACAAAAATTCCCAGCATCCTGTTCAGGGGAAACATTTCTAATTATAGTGGCTTCATATATCAGCTCATGGGTACTTTGATATAGCTCATGGGTACTTTGTCAGAATGTCAATGTAAGCAAAAGTTGACAGCATATTTTTACCAAGATTGCCCTTTATTAAGTTGTTTTCTTTTATTATACAAACTTTCTTGGGTAGGCTAGCCTACTAATAACAGCAGTAATTACTAATAAACAAATACAAATTTAGGATCACCATAAAAAAATGATTCTTTGATAGGATGTTATCAATAGTTAGGCTCTTATAATTTCATTATAGGGTCAAAATCTATTGACAGGATCAACAATGGGGCAACATACTTTTTTTTCTATGGTTTTTGCATATTCTGTTTTTTATTCTTTTCATTTCATAATAATTACTTTGGTCCCAAATTTCCAGAGGGGGGGGGGGGTCATGGCCCCCTACCAACACCAATGTCTAATATTCTAAAGTAGACATAGTGAGGTGACATGTTTACATCATGATGCTCTATAACCAGGATAGGACTCATTCTAATACACAAAGGATCTCAAATGGGCCCCTAAATATACCAGCTTTTCAGAAGCTCAAATTACCTAGGACCTCACAAACAATAGCCTAGGCCAACCTGAATGTGCCTGGTCATACCATTCTCTATGCTGAGCCCTATGATAAGAGCTGTTAGGGCTAGTCAAAACTCTTATGTAGCATAAGCCTAAATAAATAAGCAAGAAGATGAATTCTCAACCTACAAACTGATCTATGACCAGGATGCTATCCCATATCTATTGTAATTAGATATCACTTCAATACAAGACATTCTGACAAAGCCCATAGCTAATTACAGCCCATAGGGAGGGGGGACATAGCTATCACAAAAATTAGACCTATATATTGAAAGTGTTAATTGGGGAGTCTAACAGTGGGCAACTGCTCTTATTGTATCAGGTTATTCAAGGCCTAGTGTTCCTTTTGGAAGAACTGAAGCCTATTAGCAAATTCATATTTTAAAATCCAAGAACAAATTGACAAGCTCTATGATTTAATATTTCATAGCCTTTTCTAAGATAAACTAAGTACCGAGGCTAACTGAAGAAACTAAAATATTTCCGGGAAATTTCAAAAAACAAGGAATTTCTGCCTCACAAAGAGCTCTGGACCAATTATTTTGTTTACACTTTGATGACAAATGTGGTGAAAAAATGTTAGACATGGCCAGACTTGCCAGATGAAGATAAGAATATCACTTTCTTCCACAGAGAAAATCACCAAAAGATAAAGGAAGCATGGGGTATCGAATAGTTCGTGGTAACAAAGTGTATAGTAAGAGCGACTCGTCTCAATAGTAGCTGAAACTCTAAAAAATGGAATTTTAGTACCAATAAATACATAAAAAAATAGCATTTTTATGCTGATTTTAAATTTATAAGTTTGGTCAAGCTTAATCTTACCGTTCAAAAGTTACATGCCTGAGAAAATTACCCTTATTTTTAAAAAAGGGGGAAACACCCCCTAAAAGTCATAGAATCTTAATAAAACACACCATCAGATTCAACGTATCAGAGAACCTTACTGTAGAAGTTTCAAGCTCCTATCTGGAAAAATATGGATTTTTTTTGGTCAGAAGATAGCTCACGGATGGGTGTTTATTTGTTTCTTTGTTTATTTTTGCCAGGGATGATCTTATCGACCCAGTGGCCCTAGAATGTCGCGAAATGTCTTATTCGAACGGAAATTAAAAGTTCTAAGGCCTTTTTTAATCAAAAAAAAAAAATTAAAAATATGATCACTTTTTACAAAAAACTGCATTTTTGATGTCTTTTCATACTGCAATCTTTTCAAAGATACTTGATTTTCAAAGCACTCAAACAGTTCATGGTAATGAACTGTATAGTGTCATTATACTTTGTGTAGAAGCAATTACTAATACAAAGTTTGACTAAGAGCTAACTTGAACAATTAAATGTTTCATTTGCATATGATATTTTTCAAGATGAGATCAAGGTAAACAAGATCAATTAAAAAAAAGTTTTCCGAAGGAAGTAAAGAACTAAGTTGAAACTTAAAAAGAACAAAAATAAAAACCGGATAAAATTACTGTAAATAAACCAACTGATAATATGTCCCTATGCTCTGGTTTTTTAAACAGTTCGTGATAACAAACTGTATAGTAATTACAGTAAGGAATGACCTGTATCCCATATTAACTGAAGTATTAGAAGAAATCATTATATATATGTCTTCATTCAGTCTTCGAAGCGAAAACACTTGTTTTTGGACATTTCAAAACACTTCGGAATTTCATTATTTCAGTGCCATGAACTTTAATTAATTCAGGAATTATAGAGAAGGAGATTATGTTTTTGAGCAGGACACTCCCCCGCAACCCCCAGGGCAATGGTTTGCCCTGGTGGCAAATAAGGTTTTTATAGAAGGCGTTGTCGTAGAAACTTCAAAACAGGCTCATTCGTTTGGAAATTGAAAGGGCTAGTGCTCTTTTTAATAGTCGAAAGTGGTTGGAGGGCAACTAGCCCCCCCACACCCATCATTTCACCAAACACATTCACTAAAAATTTTGTGATAGCCGATTTTGTTTCAACGTAGTTGATTTCCACATATGAAATATGTTTTTGGGTAGCATACTCCCCTACAACCCTCAAGGCAAGGGTTTAAGTTGTGCCCTGGGAGCACGTAAGGTTTTTATAGAAGATGTTGTCGTAGAAACTTCAAAAAAGGCTCGTTCGATTAGAAATTCAAAGGGCTAGTGCCCTTTTTAATATTCGAAAGTGATTGGAGGGCAACTAGCCCCTCCCCCTCCCATCATTCCCCCAAACACATACAATCAACAATTTTGAAATAGCCATTTTGTTAAGCGTAGTTGATTTCCACATAGAAAATATGTTTTTGATGAGGACACTCCCCGGCAACCCTCATGGCAAGGGTTTAAGTTATGCCCTAACGACATATCAGGTTTCTACGGAGGGTGTTGTCGTAGAAACTTCAAAACAGGCTCATTTGATTGGAAATTCAAAGGGCTAGTGCCCTTTTAAATAGTCGAAAGTGATTTGAGGGCAAATAACCCACATCTCACGCCCACCTTTTCCCCAAACACATCCAAAAACAAATTTGAGATAGCCATTTTATTAAAGGAAATTAGGTCTTTGAGGATGGGAACTCCCCCACAGCCCTCAGGATAAGGGTTTTAAGTTATGCTCTGGGGGCATATAAGGTTTTTTATAGACAACGTTCTCGTAGAAACTTCAGAAAGGGCTCATTCAATTGGAAATGTAAATGGCTAGTTCCCTTTTTAATAGTTGAAAGTATTTCTAAGGCAACTGACACCCCTTCACCGCCCAACATTTTCCAATACACATCCAATCAAAATTTAGATATAGCCATTTTGTTCAACGCAGTTGAAATTTCTGGAAATTATCTGTTTGAGCAGGACACTCCTCCCACAGTCTGCAGGGGCAAGAGTTATAAGTTATGTCCTGTAGGCATATATGGTTCTTAAGGAAGGAATTCTAGTATACACTTCAGAGAGGGCTTTGATTGGAAATTGAAAGTTCTAGTTCACTTTTTAAGCGTCAAAAGATATTGGAGGATAACCAGATTCCCCCCCCCCCACACTCTTTTTTCCTCAAAGCCATCCGATAAGAGTTTTGAGATAGCTTTTTTTTAAAAATAGTTCAAAGACCATACAACGAAAACTCAGGGGTCAACACAGCCCCCCCAGGCCCCAAGGGCAGGTGTTGTAAGTTACACCCTGGGGGAATATATGGTTCTTATTGAAGGGAGGTTCGTAAAAAATTCAAATATGGCTCATTTGATTGGGAATTGAAAGCTCTAGTTAGGTTTTTTAAAGCCAAAAGAGATTGGAGGGCATCTATCCCCCCCCCCCCCACCCCTTTTTCCCCAAATGCATCCAATAAAAGTTTTGAGATAGCCATTAAGTTAAAAATTTCTCAAAAGTCAGATAACAAAAACTCAGGTGTCGTCCCAACCCCCCAAGGACCGGGGGGAGGCGTTGTAAGTTATGCCCTGGTGCATATATTGTTCGTATGAAAGAGATGCTCGTATAAACTTCAGAGAGGGCTAATTTGATTGGATATTGAAAGTTCGAGCTCACTTTTTAATAGTCAAAACAGATTGGAGGGCAGCTGCCCCCCTCCACACCTTCTTTTTCAAAACCCATCTGATGAAAATTTTGAGATAGACATCTTGTTAAATAATAGTTCAAAGGTCGGATAAGAAAAATTCTGGTGTCAATACAATCCCCCAGGGCACAGGGGAACGCGTTCTAAGTTATGCCATAAGGGCATGTATGATTCTTATGAAAGGGATGCTCGTATAAACTTCACAGAGGGCTCATTTGATTGGAAATTGAAAGTTTTAGTTCACTTTTTAAGAGTCAAGAGAGTTAAACTAGCCTCACGCTCTTTACACCAAACCCGTCCGCTACAAATTTTGAAATAGCCAGTGTTTTGGAGATTGTTCAAAAATTAGATAACAAAAACGTTATGGAAGGGATGCGCCGTCTAAAATTCCTAGAGGGCTCATTTGATTGAAAACTGAAAGTTGTAATTCACTTTTTAAGAGTAAAAAATGATTGGAGGCAGCTAGCTTCCCGCCACACTCCATTTATTTTTTTCCCAGAGGCACTTCATATAGAAGGGGTCGTCGTATAAACTTCAAAGGGAGCTCATTCAATTGTAAATCGAGAGTTCCAGTACCCTTATTAATAGTTAAAAGTGATCAGAGGGCAACTGCCCCCCCCCCCCAAGCCCTTTTTCCCCAAATACATCTGATAAAAATTTGAGGTAGCCATTTTGTTAAAAATAGTTCAAAGATCATATAACAAAATCTCTTTTGCGTATGGTTATTTCGTTAAAAATAGTTCTAAGATCAGATAAGAAAACTCCTGTGTCGGCCCCCCCCCCCCGGGCCGGGGGAGGGGTTGTGGGGTTTGTTTTGGGGGCATATATGGTTCTTTTGGAAGGTATGACCGTATAAACTTCAGAGAGGGTTCATTTGAATGGCAATTAAAAGTTGTAGTTCATTTTATCATAGTGAAAAAAAAATCAGAGGGCAACTAGCCCCTCCTGTCCTCCACACCTTTGGGTGTATCGGATGGATAAACCCATCCGATAAAATTTCAGGTGGCCATTTTGTTAAAAATAGTTCAACCATCAGATATTAAAACGCCGGGGTCGAAACAGCCCCCCAGGGCTCAAGAATAGGCGTTGTAAGTTATACTCTGGGGATATATATGGTTCTTATATAAGGAATACTCGTATAAACTTCAGAGAGGGCTCATTTTATTGAAAATAGAAAGTTCTAGTTCACTTTTAAAGAGTCAAAAGAGACCAAAGCTTAATCTAGTCCCCCCCACTCCTACCTAGTAAATCTGATAATGTTGTGTGGATTGTGCTTCATTTAAATTACTTAGTAATGTGTATTATATTAGGTTCCGTATAATTACTGCCTCAGTCTAGCTCATATTCCAACAAAGATGCTTGGAAACTTCTGTCTGAGGAAATGGCTGCTCTACTTTTGTTGTACCTGCGCATAGGATTTATATTGATGGGGGATTATAATGCGTACACGGCCGATTTTTTAGAACAACGTGAAACTTGTGATGATTTTATTTTGCAGATCCTTCAATTCAAGAAGAAGAAAGTTTGGACAGTTTAAGGGGAAGGCATACAAAGGACAAGGGAGGGAGACAAAACACTTGGGGAAGTAAGCTTTTACATTTTTGTGGGGAGTATAGTTTGGTTATGGTCAATGGGAGGGTTGGAAAGGATAAGGGGATAGGATAGTTTACATGTTTGTCGGGTAAGAACCCAAGTTTCATTGATTAAATTGATTTGATGGCTGTCTTTTGTCGTGCTGTGCAGATTTTCAGGTTCTGGAAATAGTTGGCCCCGACCATTTGCCATTGCTGTTAGAGATCAGAGTAAAAGATCTTCGACGGAAAAATAAGGTTTCAGAAAAGGTTTTGGAGAATAGAATAGAATAGAATAAAAAGACGGACGTTGGGGAATAAACATAAAACAAAAAATTGAATCAATAATAAAACAGATGTTAGGGGATAAACATACAACAAAAGTTATATCAATTATTAAAATGGGAAACAAAATAGAGGACAAAAGAGTTTTTGTACCTCATGGTCAACATTTGGGGACACAGGTCCAGTTGAGTATTTTGAGCTCTACGACCATTGAGACTTGTATTAGGAAGGGTTGGGGGATTTTCTTTAAAGGGAGGGAGAAAACGTCGATGATAGTCGAATTTGAGGTAGCCATTTTGTTAAAAATAGTTCAAAGATCATATAACAAAAACTCCCTTACGTAGGGTTACTTCGTTAAAATAGTTCTAAGGTCAGATAAGAAAAACTCCTCGTCGACCCCCCCCCGTAGGGCCGGGGAAGGCGTTGTAAGTATTGCTCTGGGGACATATATGGTTCTTATGGAAGGTATGCTCGTATAAACTTCAGAGAGGGTTCATTTGAATGGAAATTAAAAGTTGTAGTTCATTTTATCATAGTAAAACAAGATCAGAGGGCAACCTCCACACCTTTGGGTGTATCAGATGGATAAACCCATCCGATAAAATTCCAGGTGACCATTTTGTTAAAAATAGTTCAACCATCAGATATTAAAATGCCAGGGTCGACAAAACCCCCCAGGGCCCAGGAATAGGCGTTGTAAGTTATACTCTGGGGATATATATGGTTCTTATAGAAGGGATACTCGTATAAACTTCAGAGAGGGCTCATTTTATTGAAAATAGAAAGTTCTAGTTCACTTTTAAAGAGTCAAAAGAGACCAAAGCTTATTCTAGTCCCCCCACGCCCTTTTCCCCAAACCCATCCGATAAAAATTTTGAGATAGTAATTTTGTTAAAAATAGTTCAAACATCAGATAATAAAAACTCAGAGGTTGACACAAACCCATTTTTTCACTTTGATATTGTTACTTTGATATCAGTTTTGTTACTTTGATGAATATTTGATTTTTTTTTAAGTTTGATATTCAAATAAGGAATTTTTAAAAACTTGAAATTTTTTGCAATCAAAAACGAACAAAAATTAATTTAAAAAAAACTTTCCAAAAAATGAGTTTTTCAAAGAGAAGTAAAGGCCATTTTAAACTTAAGCTCAGCAGATACAAATACCTTTTAAAATTCAAACTCAAAACGACCAGAAATTACTGTTAAAGAATAAATGAAACCCAAAACGAACAAAAATTAAATAAACAATCATAGCAAAAACATACAACAGGTAATAATATAAACGAATAAATAGATCTTAAAGCGAGTAATGCTTAGATTGAATATGAATATCAAGCTTAAAACGAAAAAAAATATTTTCCTATTGAAGCATAAATGAAACTTTAAACAAACAGAAATTAAATAAACAATCAATGCAAACAAACATACAATACTTATTAATGTAAATTAATAAATAAATCTTAAAACGATTGAAACTTAAATTAAATATGCAAATCAAACTTGAAATGAACAAAAATTACCACAAACAAGAGTTTGTGTATGACCTCCTTCTCTCACTGTAAAAGTCTAAAACCTACTGCTTCATTGGCGCTTTACTGAAAACCAATTTTATGACAAATATTAACATGCAGGAAAAAAGTAGAAATAGTAGAACGTTTGGGGGCCTATCTGTGATCGTGAAAGAAAGAATATTTGCTTCAGTTAAAAGGCTACCTAGTAAATCTGATAATGTTGTGTGGATTATGTTCCATTTAAAGTACTCAGTAATGTGTATTATGTTAGGTTCCGTATAATTACTGCCTCAGTCTAGCTCATATTTCAACGAAGATACTTGGAAACTTCTGGCTGATGAAATGGCTGCTCTACGTTTGTAGTACCCGCGCATGGGATTTATATTGATGGGGGATTATAATGCGTACACGGCCGATTTTTTAGAACAACGTGAAACTTGGGATGGTTTTAATTTTGCAGATCCTTCAATTCAAGAAGAAGAAAGTTTGGACAATTTAAGGGGAAGGCATAAAAAGGACAAGGGAGGGAGAAAGAACACTTGGGGAAGTAAGCTTTTACATTTTTGTGGGGAGTATGGTTTGGTTATGGTTAATGGGAGGGTTGGAAATGATAAGGGAGTTTACATGTTTGTCGGGTAGGAACCCAAGTTTCATTGATTAAATTGATTTGATGGCTGTCTTTTGTCGTGCTGTGCAGATTTTGAGGTTCTGGAAATAGTTGGCTCCGACCATTTGCCATTGCTGTTAGAGATCAGAGTAAAAGATCTTCGACGGAAAAATAAGGTTTCAGAAAAGGTTTTGGAGAATAGAATAGATTAAAGAAAACGGACGTTAGGGAATAAACATAAAATAAAAAATTGAATCAATAATAAAACAGATGTTAAGGGATAAATATAAAACAAAAGTTATATGATTTATTAAAATGGGAAACAAAATAGAGGACAAAAGAGTTTTTGTACCTCATGGTCAACATTTGGAGATACAGGTCCAGTTGGGTATTTTGAGCTCTACGAGCATTGAGCCTTGTATTAGGAAGGGTGGGGGGATTTTCTTTAAAGGGAGGGAGAAAACGTCAATTATTGTCAGAACTAAGTCACTTGTGACCAAATTTCATGGTATGGATGTGACGGCGTGATTCCAATGTAATAAGTTCAAGTCTAGCCAAACCTTCATCGTATGTAGTATATCGTATATCGTATGTAGTATCGTATGTAGGCCGTCCCCAGAATAACTTCTATTGCTCTTTTTTGAATATTTTAAATTTTAGAACATTGGTCTTTGGTCAACCCAGGGTGCCAGACAGGGCAAGCATATTCCAGACAGGGTCTTATATAAGAACAATAAATTATTTTAATTTTTTGGATTGGTATGGAGAACCGTTTGAGAAGGAAGAAAGATTTAAGGAGAAAACTACCAGACTTATATAAGTGGGAACTGTGGGAGTTCCATTTAAGGCCGTTGTCCAACTGCACACCAAGCAGTTTAACCGTATTTAAATTTGATATACAAAGGTAGTTATTGATAGGGGTTATATTTTTCAAAAAAAAAAAAAAAAATAGCATGAAACTGCTTTTGGATATGCTTAAATTGAGTTTAACATTGTCAGGATCATTCTTCAAATTGTTAATGAGTGAATCGAGTGTAACATTCAAAGTATTAGATGTTTGACAAAGGTTCAGTAATGTCAAATCATCCACAAATTTAAAAGAGTTGCCAAAACTTGGTAAAACATTATTAAAAACAATTAAAAATGCAAAAAGACCTAACTTAGTCCCTTGAGGTGCTCCATAGGAAATCGAGGAAAAACCTGATCCCTGTTAGGGAAGACTACACATTGTTGACGGCCAGACAAAAAACTAGCTAACATATGTAAAACAAAATCTCTTGCACCTAAGGCCCTTGCATTATCTATAATTGTCTGATAATCCAAATTGTCGAAGGCTTTGCTAATATCAGCAAAAACAGCCCCAACGTTGGAACTATTCAACTCAAGATGTTTGAAAGCAGTGTCAAATATATAAATTAAGCAATGCGTGGTTCTATGATTCGGCCTAAAGCCAAACTGATTTGGGTTGATTTTATCATGAATATCGTCAAAAAGGAAATGGTAAAAAAAAACTTTCAAATATTTTAGAGAAAATGGAGGTTCTTGATATTGGTTTTAAGTCAGAGAGAACTTTTGGGGTCTTAGTTTCCGGTATAGGAGTTATAATAGCTTGTTTAAAATACACTGGAAAAATATCATCTACAAAACATTGGTTAAAAATAGCAGTTGAATTTCATCAATTAAGTAAAGAAGGCGAGAAAGAGGTACACTTAAATACTGGGCACTTTCCACAATCAATTTGGTAGGGATATTGGACATTTTTGTGGAATTTCTTAGGGTCCGAATATAATAACTTATTGAGCACGTGCGCACCATGCTCCTTCCTTGCTTTACGGATGTTGCTAACAACGATGTTTATAAGTTTTCGAGATTATTGGAAAAATCCTTCCTTAAAGAGTTTATCACATTCATTTATTAGCCAAAAAATTTTTTATTTATCTACGGTTTGCAGCTAGATTTGCGAGTATCATTTTTCACTGGAAAGGTGTCACAATATAATTGAAAAAGTTCCGCTGAAAACTTTGAAGACATGTCATTACCATTGTTAAGACATAGGATATTGGCCAAAGATTTGGAACTAAGTTTTAATTTGAAATGGGCGACCTTCTCGTCAGTAATGGGTCATTAAGAATAACTGATCCATCGCTTAGGGGTAAAGGGGTCCAAAAGATGCATAGATGGTCACTTGCCCCTAATGAAGGGGCTATTCTGGGGACACAGTAGTAATCTTCAATGTTGGTAAAAATTAAGCATAGGGTTTTATCACCGCGTGTAGGCGACTTGACCACTTGATCAAGGCTAAGAGCAGAGATAAGCCACTTTTGGTCTAGCTCATTAAAATCATTAAAATCAATAAGGATACTTGCAGCGAATTCTGTCAGTATAAAGTTGCAGATATGCCGTCAGCTCCTTCTTAAATCCACTACTAGGAAGGTAATAAATAATACGAAAAATCATGCAACATACTTCTTTTGGAAGGTTTTTGGGTCTGGTCCGCTGCCATAGAACTTCACTTATGGGTCTGTTATAATCTTTTCTTGGTTTGATCTGATCTGTTCTCAGTCTTATCTGATCTGTTTTTGATTTGATATGATCTGTTCTCGGTCTAATCTGATCTCTACTCTGCCTGATGGGATCTATTCTTGGTCTGATATGATCTATTCTCGGTCTGGTCTAATATGTTCTTGGTCGGATATGATCTGTTCTCGGTCTGATACGACCTGATCTCGGTCTCATAAGATGTATTTTTGGTCTGACTGATCTGGCCTCCCTCGGACCTGATCTGTTCTTTGTCTTATCTGATCTATTATCGGTTGAATATGATCTGTTTTCGGTCTGATAAGATTTTAGGTCTTAGTGGGTGTGCGGTGATATGCTCCGGCAAACCACTCAGGGGTTAGCGTCCCTCCCCGCCGAGATTGAGAGTTGTAGGTTGCGAAATTCAAGGCTGCTGAACCTGAGGTTACCGTCGCCAGACTGATAGCGAAACTTAATAGAAAAATAGATGAAATTTAAATGAATGGTCCCACATTCTTAAGCAGTGATGCATTTCTCTTGCGTTATCTCAGTGTTTTTGTTGTTGTTGTTCTATGCAGTCTGTATTGCATTTTTTCTTTTTTTTTCTTTCTATGCTCCGTCTTGTTGTTTGTTTGATGTGACGGGTTTTTCAATAGTTTTAATAATAAGAAGTTAATTTTTGTAAGATTGTTTAACGCTATTTTTTTTGTAGCATATATAAGACCCGTTTTTTAGCACTAAGATCTAACATCTAAGATCTTACATTTTTCTGCAAAGATTTTCGTTTTTTAAATCATCTTTGTTCTAAGATCTTACAGCTCACTGATGTTAGCAAAAAGTGTGAAGACCGCCACTGTTTTGTCATATAGAACAATGATGAGAGAACTTCGATGATCTACTCATCATTGTTCTCAGACCGCTGATCAGAGCAGAATGATGAAAGACGTTTGCACAAAAACGACCAAAGATGTAAGACCTTTGTTCAAAGATTTCACTTTTAAGCGTTTTCTGACAAAAGATGTAAGATCTTAGCACATGGATGAGTGAAAAAACGCCTCTATAGTATGTCGTGCCGTTTTGAAGAATTTTTCTCGCATATATATCATATATAGTAGATGGTGCTATTATCGTTTTCCAAATTATCTCCTTCGGTTCCTACCTTCGGCTTCGACTCAAAACTCGTTTTTGTTTTTTCGTTCTAACATAACTGATTCATGTAATGCCGTTTTAATAAGTATTGTGAATGTTGATGATTAAACTGTCACACAACTGGAGCCATATCTTGCAGTGGTAAGATAATGGCGACATTAGAAAGTAAATGTTTCTGTTTATACTCGTTCACTTAGAAGTCTTTTTCTTCTAGTATCTTTCGTATATTTGCTTGTGATATATTTTCCGAAGTGTTTAATTGCTGTTTTTAATGTTAAATTCTTTTGTTTTCTTTTACTGTTCCGTCTTCTTGCTTTTGTATGACGGATTTTCAAATAAATAAAATATTTTCTTCTCTTTGGCTTATTTCACCCACTATGTGTGCCCAGTAAGTTTTACGAGAAGTTTTAGTTTATTTTAGACTTCATGACAATTCTAGATTTCATGAGTCAATACAACGAACTGTTTTAAATTTATTTGTCTTCCTTAGAATCCTCTTGTCCCTGTGTACCAGTCCTGCAATTAAAAGCCAAACAAATAAAAGTTTGTTGCCTTGGTTTCATGTATCAAACAGTTCGTGGTAACGAACTGTAAGTAAGGAGCGACCCGGCTCAATGGTAACCGAAACTCTAAAAAATGGGATTTTGATACCAATAGATACATCAAAAGAATCAGATTTTAATTCTGATTTCAAATATATAAGTTTCATTAAGTTTAATCTTACCCATCAAAAGTTACGTGCCTGAGAAAATTTGGCTGATTTTCGAAAAAAGGGGGAAAGACCCCCTAAAAGTTATAGAACCTTAATGAAAATCACACCATCATATTCAGCGTATCAGAGAACCCTACTGTGGAGGGTTCAAGCTCCTATCTACAAAAATGTGGAATTTTCCATTTTTTTGCCAGAAGAAAGATCACGGATGCGTGTTTATTTGTTTGTTTGTTTGTTTTTTTTTCCCCAGGGGTGATCGTATCGACCCAGTGGTCCTAGAATATCGTGGGAGGGCTCATTGGAACGGAAATTAAAAGTTCTAGTGCCCTTTTTAAGTGACCAAAAAAATGGAGGGCAACTAGGCCCCCTCCCACGCTCATTTTTTTCCTAAAGTCACCCGATCAAAATTTTGAGATAGCCATTTTGTTCAGCATGGTCGAAAATATGATAAAAATGTCTTTTAGGATGACTTGATCCCCCAAAGTCCCCAGGGGGAGGGCTGAAAGTTATGAACTTTACTCAATGTTAACATATAGTATTGGTTATTGGGAAGTATACAGACTTTTTCAGAGGAGATTTTTTCTGGTAGGTGGGGGAAGGAGAGGATCGGGGGCTATATGGAAGGATCTTTCCATGAAGGAAGTTTTCATGGGGGAAGGGA
>JAQQPU010007481.1:25678-38726 GCA_029168905.1 Artemia sp. Kazakhstan ARC1039 | reverse complement strand
TTTTTTCCCCAGAAATTAAAGAGCCGTTGGAATTGGTCAGGATTAAGCGGAATAATTTTTAACATCATTCCTAAAAGTTTCTCTTTATGCATATCCTCTTCCCTTTTTCCCCAGAAATTAAATACTCTTTGATTTTATGCTTTTTTTCAATGTTTAAAAAGTTATATCATTAAGCTCATTTGAAATCAGTTGTTTTGTTGTTTGGTTTCGTTTGTTTAAAATCAGTTGTTTAGTTTTGTTTGTTGATGTATTTCATTTTTGTAATTTATATACTCCTCAATTTTGAAGGAAATAATTAATTAAATATTTTTTCACCTTCAATTTTCACCGGACAATTTTCACCAGCCATTTTTATTTATTCTTGTAATTTTCTATTTCTAGGACTTATGGAGATTAATGGCATCGCTTTTTTCTCTTAAACTTTGGAAGTTCGCTTAATCTTAATGAAAATAGAACTTGCCCTTAGAGCCTGCCGTACAAAAATTAGTTCATGAGATATGTCATTTTGAAAATTGCATGAGGTAGGCTTATTTCGTTCCTGTGGTACATTCTTGTACGACAAAAAAAAAATTGGATAATGGCTTTACGCTAAACGGAACTGGGGCATGATTCAGTGAGAAAACGAACTTATTTCTGATTCAATATGGACAAAATCTGGACGTGCTAAGTGGACCATTTCCACTCTCCCTGTCCACGTTTTAGCAGAAAAGTCGACTATGTTGTACCTTATTTGAAGCAGAATGACAGATGCATTTTGAACCTATGCTGTTACAGGAGTAAAAAATGACTTTTGGCTCTCCCAATGCCATCACTCCCTCCACCGTTCCGACACTTAATTTTTTTTAGCACAGTTAGGCATTTTGAACGCTATATGAACAGAAACGGTGAATATAGTTTCAGTTCGTTTGATTGGAGTGGTTCCAGGGCCTCTCAAACTTCTCACTGCCACTCCACCACCAACTTTTAGTCAATAATTAGGCTTATGGTACCTTGTTTAAATCAGAATCACGTAAAGATTCACAGTACCATCACTACTAGTGAAAGCCCAACATTGGCCCTTCCCTAGGACCACCTCCCATCATTTTTTTTTTTTTTTGCAGACCACTCTTTGAAATATTTTTTCAAAAGTCAAATCAAACTAAGATTGGTATAGAGTGAACCCTTGAGCCTTCCAACTAAAAATTGGAAAGGCAGGCACGTTGCACCTTGTTTGAGCTGGGCTTGTGCAAAATTCTTGCACATGATTGGTATAATTGGTGATTGGCATACTAAGAAAACCACAGGGTCTGAAGTCCTCCTATGCCCTCCGACTCCTAATGTTGCATCCAAGGCATGTTGCATCCAAGGCATGTTGCATCTAGTTTTAACTGGAATCATTTAATAATTTTTTATCTCTGTGATTGAACGATCAAAGCGAGCCAGAGACCCCTCGCAACAAAGCCACCTACTCTCCCATCTCAAACTTAAAGGTAGGAATGTTTTATTTTGTTTAATGAAATATATGCCATGATTTTTATTCGTATCTAATTTTAGGCACAAAATGGGTTTGTGTAACCATTCATCTCCCTGTAAACTTTTTAGCAGAAACTTGGGAATATTGCACCTTGTTTGAAGCGGTATCATTCAACAATTTTAACGATTTATGTTTGGAGGCACATAGAGGACTGGTAGTCCCTCTCAAAGAATATGGGTAGCTTATAAGAGTGTAAAATGGCGCTAGTCTTGACAAAAAAAGCAAAAAAAAACAACATCGCCATCTAGCCTCTAGCGACACTTGAAATTTTTCAAGCTTTGTAATTGTTTTTCTGTAAAAGCTGAGATCCGACACTTATTACTAGCCTAATTTTAGCAATTACCCTAATTAGAATTATTCTTATTATTGCACTGAAAAAAAATTACCAAAGTTTCGCCAAACACTAGATGGCGTCGATAGTTTTTTTTGTCGACACTAGTGCCAGTTCCCGCTCTTATAAGTTACCCATGCTCTTTGGTTCCTTCAATACTCCTCCCCTCTCCAACTTTGGGCAAAAGATTGGCGAATTTTCTTACTTTTTTTTGTTTACCAACAATTGACTTAAAATTAATGGGGTAAATATGATGGGTAAATCGGACTCGAGGAACATGATTTTCTGACACCTGCTCTCCTTATCTCATTTTCATATGAAACCGCTCTAATCAACTTAAAATTTCATCACTATCAAGTCTAAAAGTCGTATCTGACACTTTCTCACAGAGATATTTGACAAAAGCCTTTGCTAAGCTATTCGCTTAGCAAAGGGAGGGCCAGCAAGATAATGAATGTTCAATCACGATTTGATCCCCTTGTCTGCATTGCCTTCGCTGTTCTTCCCTTTGAAAATAGCTTTAGTTTTATAAGCCTCGCGAAAATATAATCAATGCCATTAGTCAGAATCTATGGTCATTTCAAAACTAGGAAAACATATTTATGGAAACTATTTTTTAGGATGAGGATTCCCTATATCCCCTCTATCTCAGTGGCCAGACATGTTTGCAAGGACTAGCGCACGGATAACAGCCTATCCTGACCCCAGTCTAAATTATCATCCGGATTCAGCCCCCCTCCCCTCTTCATATACAAAACGGAAAAATACACAAATCATTTGAATTCAAGCTTCTTCATCAAAAAAAGAGAATAAAAGTGATTGTGCCCTATTTTTAAGAAATCCAGCCCTTTTGCACACTCTAAGAAACCATATTCCGGGTAGTTCTTTCCCCGTTTCCTCACGTCTCACGTTTCCACAGTTCTTTCCCCGTTTCATCACGTCTTGTTGTTTGACATAAAGCGTCAAATTTTGCTTTGAATACCTTGCAATTTTAGATGATGGTGACGCAGTGAGGTTACATATCCAAAACCTAGAGGCTTTGATGCTGTTTAAGAACAACTTGGGTTGACTGAAATAAATGCTAACACCTGGATTCTTATGGAAAAAGAATTCTTTCTCGCTTTTAATTATGGAATTTTCTGTCAACATTATTTAGCCCTTTTTGTCTTTTCTAGTGGGTGGTTAGAATTTCATACCAGTTCTCAGTTAGAGAGAAATACCGTTTGTCTCTAGATGCTTAAATATGGAGCCAAATATTTAAATTTTCAGAAAATTTTGAAAGGTTCTGCTCCACTGAGCTTTTGGAGAAAGAGCTTAGCTTTCTGGACTTCGATTAATTTCAAATATCAAATAGAGCTACTCTGTTCTTATATAGAATGTACGCTGCAGTCATGGTAAAGTTCTATTTCCATAGTCCTCGCAGTTACTAATTATTTTCTATTGGGTCTTGGATTAAAAAGAGACTATCACTAACAATTTGTCGAGACGCAAACATATACGAAAAGTCTAAATTAGAACTTTCAAATGTAAACAAAGGTATAAACAGCAGTTCAAACTTCAAAAAGTCCAATAAACGTTTGTATAAAGTCTATAAAAACGTCATTTCTCAAATGAAGGAATGAGCATACTTTTTTTAATTCGTCAGTTTTTTGAATTTTCTGCTCAAAATCTATCAGCAATATTTTTCCGAAGGCTCCAACGAAATTTTAAGAAGAAAGATTGCAACTTTTGATTCCAATCACCAGAATTGGTCACGGTATCCACCTGGGAGAAATGGGAATCTGTGCAGATTCAGGGACGATGTTTGAGCTTGCTCCAAATCTTTTCCAGTTCAAAGAGTCTGTTTTCATGAAGAACTCGGATTACTTTTGGTTGAAAGGGTCAAACGAAGTACACACATAGATTCTAAGACCACACTGGCTATACATGACATATGAAGCTAAGAGAGGAAAGGAAATAATAAAAGAAAAATAAAATAAAAAAAAGGGTGAGAAAACGAGGATTTTGTCAGCCAGTGGCAAAACATGAAGACTAAGAACAAGCAAATATTTCGACAAGGACCTCCGCCAAGTCGTCCTCAGTGCTATGCAAAAAAAAAGAAAAACAAAGAAAGAAAAACAACAAAAATCGAACCTTTTGGAGTTTACTCAACAAGATACGAACAAAGACTGAATGAAAGACCAAGCCGAAATCAATGAAAGAAAGGATTTACCAAAGTGATTGAGCAAGAATGTTTTGCCTAGCAATACTTTTTGCTCGTCTGCAATTTCGGTTTTCATTAGATAGGCTAATAGTTTCTCTTAATTTAACTGGGTGCAAATATTAATTGCGTCTTTTAGTATTAAATTATTATAAATTGGGTTTTAATGAAATATCTCCGGTGTTTCTATTTATAGTCAAATTTATGTTTATATATTTTTTTATCTCAATTACCTCTTTAAAAGATTGCGGTAGGCCATTTACAGTAGATATTAAAGTTGCTAAACAAAAAATTTGGCTAAACAAAACAAAAAAAGTGCTAAACAAAAAACAGAAATTTGGCTATTAATAGAGATACCGGAGACAATTCATCAAGCCCAATTTATAACAATTTAATTTTAAAAGACTCAATTCATATTTGCACCCAGTCAAATTTAAGAGAACCTATTTGCATACCTTATGAAAAACCGAAATCGCAGACTAGCAAAAAGTATTGCAAAGCAAAACATTCTTGCTCAATCTCTTTGGTAAATTCTTTTTTCATTGATTTCGGCTTGGTCTTTCATTCAGTGTAGGTTAACATCTTGTCGAGTAAACTACAAAGGTTAGATTTTTGTTGTTTATTTTCTTTCTTTGTTTCTCTTTTTTGTTTAGCCCTGATGACGACTTGGCGGAGGTCCTTGTCGAAATATTTGCTTGCTATCCGTCTTCATGTTTTGACACTGGCTGACAAAATCCTCGTTTTCTCACCCCTTTTTTGATTTTATTTTTCATTTAATATTTCCTTTCCTCTCTTAGCTTCATATAACGAGGTACACCCTCCCCCCCCCCTCCTGGAAGATCAAAAGTACAAGATTTTCTAACGTAATAGAAATATGAAAGCTTCCTAAAGCAATCCGTAAATTTCACGTTTCCTCGTTTGAAGCTTTTTTCAGGTTTGTCGCCTCCTCTCCATGTAAAAGTTACCCTGTGCATCCTATGTTATCCTATGTTAAAAAAATAATCCTATGTTCTATATATCCTATGTTAAATATCCTATGTTAAAAAAAATAAATACAATTATGTTATAGTGTTTTCGATTACTAGACGAGGAAAAATAGTTTAGAAACGGGAAAATTTTGTCAATAAATGGTGAAAAGAACTGACAAGATAAATCGGACATTTCGGATATCTCTAGTAGTTGTACACCCTGAAAAGTTGAAAGAGATGAAAAAAAATTTAACAAAAACAATATGCGCATCCCTATTAGATAAAGGACAAAAAGAGACTTAAACTGCCAGAATTAAAAAGACTTGGGCATTTTTCAACCAATTTCGACTCCTGATGACCCAAAGATCGATCTAAAACTATCTTCTATTGATCCAAATGACGTCTAATATTATTATATTCCAACAGGTATATCGCAGATATATGAAATGAGGGAAATGTAAATAAAGAAAAGGCTCAGAAAAAAACTGGATGTTTATTTTCATCAGAAAAATAAAAACACAGTTTATCACTTCCTTCGCTTGAACATTTTGCCTGAAAAAAAAATTTGAATTATACATTTAAACAGTAAGAAAGGGCTAAATAACATCAAAATGCAAAGAAAAAAGTTGCATCTCTCTCTCACAGTAGAGAGAATATACAGTAGCAGCTTCTTTCTCCAAACATGACACATATTTCATACCACGCGTAAAGACTGTGAGTCGTATCGTCACAGCCTAGTTCAGTTGCTATAAGCTGATCGTGATGTGCACATCGGAATCACGCGTGCGCGAAGGCAGAATATGAATCTTGTGTGGTTTTAGATCTGCGTAACATATTTTTAATGGAGAGTAAGGCCTTTGTCGCTACTGTATATTCTCTTTACTGTGATCTCTCTAAACAATGATGGGCTGCTATTACGAACAAAAGAATAAGGGTAACTTATAAAAGTGGAAACTGGCACTAGTTTAAAACAACTATCAACGCCATCGAGCGGTTGGTAACACTTGGCATTTTTTCAGTACAATAGCAATTGGTGCAAGTAGTAACATTAGGGTAGTAATATATATCTGATCTCAGTTCATGAAAGAATAATGATCAGAGAGCTTGAAAATCTGCCAAGTATTGCCAAATGAAAGTTTTTTGTTGTCGATATTAGCGCCAGCTCCCACTCTTATGAATTACCCCTACGCTTTGATGTGAACAACAAGTCATGTCGCTCGATGAAAAAGGTATGGATTCATTCCTCCACAACGCCATTTTGATAAAGTAATCAATGCCAAAAGAAATCTGTTTTTTATCTTATCATATAGATAATAGATTTCTATTTCAACTTTGAAATTGAAATCTTCAATACACTAATCGAAATCTATTCATTACGAATAAAATTTTCAAGGATAACAGTCTCAACCAGACAAGAAACATTAACATGAGGATCCCTTACCCCGCTCTCTCTCCCCAGGAGTAAAGGGATTATTGGAGTAAAGGGGTAAGTAAAGGGGTATGGAGTAGTTGTAGCAAGTAGGCTAAGAAACATACAAGTTTATAATTAGGCCATACGGGTTAATTCTAATAAATTTTAGTAGAAATACTATTGAGTTTTCTTTAGCATTGATATCGTAAAAACAAGAGAGGAAAATAAAGAAAAAAAGTATTATTTTAAGCAAAAAAGTGATACCCTTCAATTTAGTAAATGACTATCTCTATCCCATAACTCGAAATCCTGTGCTTCTGTAAAGTTTGAGTTTTATTTCCAACCACTCTAAGCTATTTTCTATTTTCGAAAAAGTGATACCCTTCAATTTAGTAAATGACTATCCCATATCTCTGACTATCCAACTATATGACTATTAATATATCTCTGACTATCTCTATCCTATAACTCTAAATCCTATGCTTCTGTGAAGATTGAGTTTTATTTCCAATCACTTTAACTTATTTTCTTTTCTTTTTTTAAGTGATACCCTTAATTTAGTAAATGACTATCCCATATCTCTGACTATCTTACAATATTCAATATATCTCTGACTATCAATGACTATCTCTATCTCATAACTCTAAATCCTATGGTTCTGTAAAGTTTGAGTTTTATTTCCAACCACTTTAAGCTCCTAGCATACTCCTATAACATAACTAATGGAAGTAGAGCCGCCCCTAAGGTTGGTGGTGCCAGGGGAAAAATTAATTACAGCCCCCTCCCCCACCTGAGTCAAATATAAACAAAGAACATAGAATCAAAGCAAAAATTTTGAACAAAGTGGACAACCCCCCAGAACAGCAAAGTATTGAGAAGGGGGCAATCTCTTCATATATGGAATAATTTCTGTTCGTTGAGTTCTGATGTTGCTCCTTACTTTCAGTTGAGCAAACTTCTTTTTTATTTAATAACGCAACAGAAGAGATCTATTTCAGGCCAAAAAATACGGAAACAACATGCACCAACACCCAAAATGCTTAATTGATAGTAATCCTTTGGAGGGGGATAAAAAACCATTTATTCTGTACTCCTAAACAGAGTATACAGGAACAATAGAAAAAACTTTAATATCACCTCAAAAAAGTAAACAAAATATATATCTTTTCGACTCCAGCCGGAATATATGCAGCCTCATTCTAAGTTGCAGCGCTTATAGGACCCACTGCTATTGTTTCTGTCTCTGTATTGTAATCGTTTCTATATTGGGAGGACCCATCAAGAGTTTGAAATGAAATTGTTAATGCATAAATTTTCAACCGAAAAACCATGAAGTTATGCCAAAGACCAGATAATTTTGACTCCACCTTAGTGCAACACGTATATGACAATTCAGACCACTCTGTTTTGCTTGATAACACCTCTGTTATTGTCCCTTTTATACAATTTTACATACAATTCCAATACAATGTACATACAATGTATGTACAGGGAAATACAATGTCCCTGTACATACAATTTTAGGGAGGCAGGTACGCAAGTAGTTTTGTTCCCTCATTCGTCAAGATTTTTGATTCTGCATACACACGTCAATAATTGTATATATTTATTTTTAGTTCATTATTCTTTTTGTTCGTTTAACTCTGTTTGACTCATTTGTTTGAATCTGTGATATTTCAAATCAATGTATAATTTTGTATGACGATGGCTATGGCTGTGATTTTCATATATTATATATGTTTAGTGGTTTTTTATGAGAAGCACTGCCGCTGATCGACATGACCGTGTAAGGCATTTAAAAATAAAATTGTTTATAAATCATCAAGTCTATCAACCAAAGAGTCACTTGATACTGGGGAGACTTATCCCAGCCTCATTTACAATTCTCTTACTAATTCTGATCTTTCGTAATTTTTTAAATCACATTTTGCAACCTATGAAAATTCTGATAATACCATACTTGGTGAAAGGTTAGCATCCAAAAAGCCTAAAACAAAATAAATTCATAATTGAGTTTAATCTGCCATTCAATATCGGATTTTTTATTCAGTTGCCCTTTCAACGTTGGTTGAGAAAGGGATTCTATTAATATAGATATTTTAAAGTTTATCTTTTTATATTATCCTGTGGACTTATTTTGTTCTTATTCTTGCACCGAGAACGGCAGAGCGGAGATCTCCGCCGAAATATTTACATTTTCTTTTTTTTTTTACTAGCTATGAATGAGCTCGTTTTATTTCATTGCCCTTGTGTCGTTTTGTCTTTCTTACCCAGTGTTATCTCAGAAAATATTTAGGAGTTTAAATGCTTTTCTTAGAAAAAAAGAAATATAAATAGAATTGAAGAAAAGAAAAAACATACTGAATTGCAAAATAAATTAATATATGTCCTTGTATATACTGTTCCAAATCTCGTACAGTGATTTATCAAGGTGTTTTTACTTTTCAAAATTTTCGGTTTTATTTTTTAGTTTCAAAGTCTGCCAACATCAGCGCTACACTCAATAACAACAAACCCGTATTCCTCTTGTAAATGGCAATTATAAATATAAGAAATATCGCACTACAATAAACACTACACAGTACATGTTCCTAGAAAATACAACAAAGTCTCAATGAACACAAATCCAGCTTTATCACATTTTCACCTAATTGAATTCCACATTTATCTACATACTTCTGATACATTTGACAAATCATTGGGCGCGATTTTAAAAATCACACCTTCTGGGCGCAATTTTAGAAATAACAGGTTCTGGGCGCGATTTTAAAATAACAATGTCAGCGATAGAATATGATAGTTTTACGTGGGAGACCAAGGTTTGATTCCCCGTCGGCAAGAATTTTCAGTCCTGTGGTGGCGCAGTGGGTACGAGACCCAGAGATCAAACCTTACTGTAGCAACATACTGCAGGGGCGACGCAGGAAACTTAGTAGTCAAGAAGCGTCGCTAATCCGATTACTTACTTACTAATATGATAGTTTTAAAGTAGAAGAAATACGCATGATTTCCTACAAGAAACTTATGGAACGTACCATTCCGTGTGAAATGAAACGCATACAATCATACTTGCGAAATGATTAAACGTACGAAAAACGTCTGACTTCATATAAAAAACGTATGTTTCAAAACTATAATGAGATTGAGGGTATAAAATAAGATCAAGAACTTAATAAATAAGGTTTTTAATTATATTAAAAATCAATAATATTATATTTGTTATAATTATATTCATATATATTATATTATATTTATATATTTACAATAATTTTATTTAATTATATTAAGACATGACTCCCAGATACATCTTTCTGGTTGCTCAATCATTCTTATCAAAATTTCTACTACATATAAGTAATATAGCAGATAGTGCAGAATAAAATGGTAATGAAATACTAGAAACCCCATAAAAAAAATTCTAACGGGAATTTCTTAGGAATCATTGAGTAAAAATTCCAACCATGTGTTGAATGTCCGTACGTATAGTCTCTCATTATATAGAAACTCTAAATGCCTCTGTTGAATCCTTAAGATGTAAATTTTGCCAAAAAAATGGGTAACATGCATACCCTTCTTTCCCTTTCCTCCTTTTCCTTTTTTCAGGGCGGTTTTAGCTTTTTTCCTAGATGGTAGCTCAAAATCTTCGTTTTCTTCATCCATTAGACTGGCAAAATTACCAAACGAGGTCAATTCGGTGCCAAGATTAGTTTGTTTCACGCCTTTCCTGTCAGCCTTTGCTAAGGGCATGCGGGTCATGTACGTCTCTTCGTATCTACAGAAAAAATAAGAAAATCAATTTAAGAAGAACATAACAATCTAAAAAGGAGAGAATACAAATTTAGAAATAAATTACAGGGAATCACAATGCAGAAATATTGAAATAATGTTTCTTGCTGCTCAAGACTACAGTCTAATCTCAGAATATTGAAATGCTTCTTCTTGCTGCTCAAACAGTACATTCTGCTCTGAGGCTGCACACCTTAGCTGCCACATTAAAGTGCTCTAAATTAAAATAACTGGGAGAGGGATAAACAATAGATGAACAGTGGCTAGAATTTCCCTTTTAAGACAGTTGGTATGGTCAAAGCCGTTTACAGTGGAGGGGGGAGGGGGGGGGGCGGGGGTACAGGGTTTGAAACCTCCCCCAAAAATGTCCAACTCATACAAACGTAACAAATATACATATAAACAAATTTTTGCTGCATTTATTTTTCATTTCATTTTCAACCCCACTCCAAAAAACGCCCCCCTCAGCCAAAAAAAATCCTGGTTACACCCTTGTGCATGGTGAACGTATTTTTTTAAAGGTCTGTTTGCAATGAAAGGTATCTGACAGCTTGGCAATAATCCACATTTTATTTTAGCTCCAATAAACAGCAACCTATTTTTATTTATTTTATTTGACCAAAGAATAATAAGTAGGAAAGCCTACGAACAATTTACGAGAATAATTAGAAATATATTGAATCTCTTGATACCACAACGGGGGATATAGGGCCCTAGCCTTAATGTTAACTTACATGAACTTTTCTGAACTATGATTTAACTTAAAAATATATACACACAAAAAGTAAACTTTCCTCTTTCGCGGACTAGCGGAGACGCCAGCCAATAAAAAGAATGACAGCATCCAGATAGTAAAATCAATGAAGAAAGATTAAGTCAGCTATTATGATGACTCGTACTCAAAACTTAAACGTAAATTCAGAAGTATGAACGAGTAAAACTAAAATTTAATGAACGCTCAAAAAAAAAATTACCCAAAATTTGTGTAGCTATATTTTGCAATAGCTATATTTGTCTAAAAATAAAAATGCGCAACTTAAAATGTGAGAGCGAGTATGATCAGGACTCTAAAATAGTTAGAAATACATTAAATCTATCATACTATAGCTGTACTTAACCTTTAACAGATTGAAAACAAATTACATTTCCAAAACGCTAAAAATCAATCACATAAAATTCAAGCCTTATTTTGTCACTGGCCTCAAAAAATATTTAAGGACATTAAATGACAATATTTCATATATGACTGAATTTACGAGTGGTAAACAAAATTTAAAAGAAACAGCGGTTCAATAGAAGAGGCACAACGGAAAAAAAGACGTGTGGTCCTACGGACCTTATTCATGAAAATGTCCCATGTCTAGGCATGTCCACGATCTAAATCCAGAATTATAATTATGTTGTAATTTAATCGTAATTAAATGATTCAGATTTAAATTATATTAAGTTTAAACTGAAATGAAATAAAATTCAATAAATTTAAATTATGAGTAAATTAAGTTAATAGGATTATTAAAAATAATTATTATATAATGAATTCAATTAAATATTAAAACCACTACGATTCTTGTTTCAGGCAAAACAGACAATAAAAAGGACCTACTTTATAGACAGATAAGACAGATTATAATCTAACGAGTTATTAACGTCCTAACCTAAAATTACATAGTTTGTTGACAAACAGTATATATTTGACTTGGTAATAAAAATTCGCATTTTATTATTTACCCATAAACTACAATATGCTAAATTTTACTAACACAAGCTGTATATTTCAAATAGACCATTATGCATATTATTTCGAATCCTCATACCAAGCCATTTTATGCGCCAGTTACTTTTCTAGTTTTTAAGTTTATTTACCAGATAATTATTAGAACATTATAATGACAAAAGTACAGCTTCACAGTATTTTACGTAGCTTTTGACGTACTATTTTTAATCGTTTTATACTTGATACGATTACAATTGTGTATTTATTCAGTCATTTCAGTTTGTGAGTAGCTGTTTTGAACTAAAGATTCATTCCTTTATTTATCCATCCATATAAAGTGACTCTATGAATTCTATGGATATCTTTTCTTACCCTACTTTCTTTCAGCTATCAGTTCCTTCTTTAGAATAATTAAATATACCCAACTCTAATCCTAAACAGATGGAGAGGAGGGGTCTTTATGCATGGATGAACCAAACCACAACAAGGAATCGTATTAAATCTGTTATCCGTTGAGTTGAGGCTTTGCATTCTGTTTCTTCTGCTATAGAACTCATCCAAAATGGATACATTGCCTAATGATCCACAATCGAATCATGCGAAATTAAGATATCCGTCTCAAAGAGATGGTGCTGGTGTAGAATACGTGCAAGATCTTCATCAAGTTCTCAAATTTAATTGAAATTTTTCATCTCCGTCAGACTCAAATTATATGCAGGTGGTACTAATGATGCAGAGACTACAACCATGCAAAATTAGATCCAGTGCCAACCTTACATGCTTTTACTGATCTGACGGAGAAAATTATTAATCACCAGTTTTAATAATTTAAAACCACCTTATACAAAGGTTTTGAAAGCATCTGAGCTTGAGACTTGCATTCTAAATCAAAATATTCTTGATGGTCCTATATCAAAAGTTTTTGGAAAAAACTGAAGCTTCATATTCAAATAAACTGACACACGAAAAAGAAACTAATAACCTGAAAAAGTGAAACACTGATGGAAATATACCGAACTGAATAATCTATCTGACAAATAGGCTCATATTTCAAGAAGTTCATTTTGACACGGCACGCTTTGGCACATTTTGACATATATTCTGATCCTGGATGCTGCCATTACC
>JAQQPU010007481.1:0-17230 GCA_029168905.1 Artemia sp. Kazakhstan ARC1039 | reverse complement strand
CTTCTGGCAAAAAATACAAAATTCCACATTTTTGTAGATAGGAGCTTGAAACCTCTGCAGTAGGATTCTCTGATACGCTGAATATGATGTTGTGATTTTCATTAAGGTTCTATAATTTTTAGGGGGTTTTCCCCCCCTTTTTTCGAAAATCAGCCAAATTTTCTCAGGCGCGTAACTTTTGATAGGTAGGATTAAACTAGATGAAACTTATATATTGGAAATCAGCATTAAAATTTGATTCTTTTGATGTATCTATTGGTATCAAAATTCCGTTTTCTACAGTTTCGGTTACCATTGAGCCGGGTCGCTCCTTACTTACGCTTCGTTACCGCGAACTGTTTGATATACCTAAGTATGATAAAAATATAATACTTTAGAGACAAATTTGGGATATATATTTTCACATTAGGGGGAGGGGGGGGGGGTAAAGTACAGCGGGTCTGCATGCAAAATGTGTTAGCTACAATTATTCTGATATTATGAAGTAAGAACTGTTTTCTGACTACATACTGTTCAAATACTTTACCCCCAGCCCCCCTAATGTGCAAATATATAGCCCAAATTATATATTTCCCATCTATTCTGTCACTTCTCTTTGTCTTTCCTCACGGTAAGTTGAAAGAAACTAGGGAAAGAAACCGGTTTACGGTGCATCAATGCATGACCAACTTGAGCGGTAGGGGGTATATCATGAAAGTACTATGAAAACTAATGAAAATCCATTATTCAGTTAATTTGACATATACATAAAAATCTGAAATACTCACCATAAGGCATCGAAACAAGTTTTGGAGGAACATAGATGCCACCAGTTTGTTTTGAATCACTTTTTTGTCTATATTCTTCTTCTCCTTCACTCAACTCTTCTTCTGAAGATGCTTCCTCCTACAATAAGAAACTGTTAGATGAAATAACGCTTATGCATCCGCTTATTAACTTGAAATTCATCCTAGACGGGTTCAGTGCCACTGGAGGATTAATCTGGACAAATCCCCACATTTCATAACCATCATCTTCCATTGCGAGATTTTCGAAGCTAAATATTACATTTTCCGAAAAAGAACAGAAAAAAACCTTCATTTTCATTAAAGAAAAAATCGACTTAAAAACTTTCGCCTAAACATTTGTCTTCATTGTTGCGAATTTTTACAGGTGATGACGGCAAGAAAAAAGGGATTCAGTAACAATTAATCTGCAGAGTCGTGCTGGAACGTAATATTTAGGCTCCACATCGAATTGAAATTGTAGGCAAAATATTGGTTTTTATAGAGGAAGTAAGGTACTATTAATTTTCGTTAATATTTGGAAATTCTGCTTCAAGTTTGCGACGAGAACATTCTATTTTTCGGTTTTTCACGTCTTATTTAATTCAAAAATACTTCTTCATATTTACACCATTTTGACCATTCTTTAAGAAGAGGATTTCAAGGATTTATTTATTTTCATCAGTTAGCTTGATATATTGACAAAATAGCCGAAGGAATATTGTACAGTTGGTGAGAATTCGAAGAATATTTTACCCAGCCACCTTCCAGACAGCATCAATGTTCGTTTTTGTTTGGCAGTATTAATTACCAGTTACTGGTGCCCCCCATCCTCCTCAAACCACACATAAAAAAAGAAATATTAACATTTAAAATCACTGAAAACAAAGCTGCTAGTAGGATCTGTATCCACCACCCGTAAAAAATATCATGGCGATGCTTCTTATGTCTTTTTTTAATTCAGATTCTTACAAAGGAATGTCATTAAACAGTAGAAGTATCCATAATGGGTAGGGGGATGCAATTCCTAATACTTTCGGTCATTCAGAATGAGAAAATGCCGTAAGATTGTAGCTCGAAATACAGTACATCTATCGAGATCTTGGCCTTAGTATACAAAACAGTGGATCCCCTGATACAAGGTATCCTTTCTCTGTCAGGAAACCTATTCCCTGTTCCTACACTCTCTAATATTACTCAAAAATATTTGGCAGTAGTACAAATTTATAAACTACAACAAAAATATTGCACTTATCCTTTTTTTCAAACTTTGAGATGTAACAAAGAAAGCTGATCAATGTACTCTCAAGCTTAATATTAGGAAAACTTAAATCATTAAACTGGTTCTAAGCATTAGGAAATGGTCTTCAAGATCGGATGGTCTCCAAAGGGATATCTGATTTTTTTTTTCTGCAAAATTTTGGAAAAAAATACTTTTTACAATAATACAAACGTCGGTTTTTTGGTTCCCAGGTTAGGCCGATATGAATCTAAAGTCGACACAACACTCCGTTAATAATGGAACCCAAGAAGTTTAAAGAAATTAGACATAAAGAAGCATAATAAAATGTAAGAGTTCAAAAGAAATATACAAGTATAAATAATATATAAAGTATAAAAATATAAAATCTAAAAAATGTATAAATAAAAAATAAAATATAAAAGAAAATATAAAAGTAGAAAAAAAAAATCAGGAATACCGGTGGCTAATTTCAGTGCTCAATGAAATAATGTAGATTACACGACCCATATACAAAGGGAACCAGTGGGATCAACATAAAGCATCCGAAACCCCTAAATTTGTTTCTATTTTCGGGCACTTGTTGTTCAAAATATCAAATAAAATTTGTTTTATTTACTGTCCCCCCTTCTAATTATTCTGAATACAAGGTTTCAACTTTGTTTTTTCGTCAATTTTGATCATTTTCAAGATAAAGGGTGAATTTCAATCTGACCTTTTTTATTGGGGTATTACTTATGCTCATGTCATTGGTTGCATTGCCAAATGTTGCACTGTTACATAACAAATATACAGATGATTGTTAATTTATAGGGAGCTCCTTATATATAGAGGGATATTGTCATGCCAAGTGATTTAATTCTTAGTTTTTTTTTTATATGGCCAGAATTAGTGAGCTGCCACCCTGACTTTAAATGCTTTTGGGTCTCAAAATTCGCAAAATAATAGCGCAATTTTAGACCCAAAAGAGCACTGGTCTGGGTACCTCATGCCATATTTGAGCCAGAACCGTCGGTTTTGGCAAAACGTAACAGGGTTTTAGTCTTACATTGGTCTGTATATTAATTTGAATGTTATGTTTTAAATAAGTTTTTCTCTCCATTTTTTTTAATAACAAATGAGAGAAAAAATATGAATCTGACTATATTGTGATATTGTGACTATATTGTGACTGACTACATTGTGACTTTCTATATTGCGATATTAGTCGTATTCATGTCATCGAATGCCTAGCCTAAACGAGGCAGTTGTTTTTTAATTTGCTTAATATTTGAAAAAAAAACAGTAATAGTTTAGGAGGTTATATGTTTCTTTCCCTTTTAAGAAAAATATATAATTCTTTCAAATCATATCATCCTAAGAGAGGTATAAAAATTTTATTGAAAATACCAACTTGACGATTTTAAGCTATCCATTACAAATTTCAAATCAAGTTACTTTTCTTGTGCTTTTGGAAATATGCTTAACTAGACATCATAAAGTGGAATGGTCCTGAAAATGTATGTGTAAAAGCTGACTTTATAGAAAAGGGCAATCAATGAGAGTTAGTCTACAAGACATTAGCGAGACCTCCCTAATAGGGAGATCTTGGATTAGGGACTCCATAGAATGGAGTCCCTATTGATAACCGGACGACTGTGTCCGGTTGATGATCGAATTTTACTTTTTAATTTAAATTGAAGAAGTCCTATGATCCATTTCAACCTAAAAAAGGATAACCGGCCTACAATGGACCTCTGAAACCAGTTTACCGCCTTCCCCCACCTGAAACCCATTCAGCCTCTCTTTTGATCTCGAAAAACAATCTTTTCGATTTTTCATTTAAAAAATCGAAAAAGTTACTTCTCCTCACTCAAGATTTTGAAATTTTATCAAAGATTTTTTATCCTCCTAAGAATCGAAAAAATCGGGCCCCCTCCACCCAGCATTTGGGTGAATTTTTAGGAGATTTAGGAAATTCCAATTTTGTAGAAATTTTTACCGTTTGAAAAGAACATTATGGTCGGTAAAAAAAAAAACTAGAGTCAAGGCCATAACGGTTTGGGAGAATAGTTGCACATCACATCACCTCATATGCAGGTTTTCGTGTATCGTTCCCAGAAAATCAATTACGTTATTGAGAGTCCATTATATATAAAAATTAACAAAATTTTATAAAAAAATATTGCGCATTATGATAAGATCACAGATCTCTTCATTCTTAGGGTCATTTTGAATGCTGACGATGTTGATGCTAAACCTTTAAAGGGTTGCCAACATGGTAAAACTGTACTGTTTCTGGTACAATTTAAAAGTCTTGGTACAAAACGGCACATCTTGAAATTTTCCTTTACATTTTGGTTTTACTTGCCTCTTTTACCCGGAAGTATGTTCAAGTTTCGGTTTATTGAAAATTTTCTTCTTGTTATGGCAAATTTTGGACCTGCTGTTCAGATGGAACGAATTATCCTTTTGCAATACAATTTTAGTCAGAAAAACGGTACAGTTTACTTCAAACCATTGACAAAGCTAAATCTGTCTTTTAGCAAATTTACAAACTTTATGCTGAAAAAAAAAAAAAAAAAAAAAAAAAAAAAAAAAAAAAAAAAAAAAAACAGAGAAAAAAGAGAAGCTTTCATTAGTGAACAGGGTCTACCAATATTGCTGATGATGATGTCAATTTGTATTTCATTTTAATCTCTCTCATTTAACCTTTCAATAGCTTTTCAAAATTTCTGCAGAAAAGGCTCATTTGCTAATAGAAATATTGAATTACGAAACAATTCGTTTTTTTTCGGTTGTTGGAGTGGCTAATGTTGCGTTTTTTAAGCATTACTTAGCGGATACTAACTCTTTTTTAAGGTATATTCACTTATTTTTGTGCTTTTTAGTAAAATAATTAAGGATTATTATATTTTTGTTTTGTATTAGATTTTCTTTCTATTATGGATTTTTTTTTCTCCTTAGTCGTATTTTTTTTCAGCAACATAGAGTTGTATAATGAAAAAACAACCAAAAGTACCCGGTATTAGTCGGATATTTTTATGATATCTTTTTTTCTAAATTTCATACCCCATCTGTAATTTTAAAGTGCTACCTCATGCCCTTCAACCTCAAACTAAACCCCTTCCAAAAACTCCCCAACATCCCCTTTTCACCTTCTCTTGTCCCTTCTCAACATCTCCTGCCATTTTTATTTTCCTTAGGGGATTGCACGGGGATAAAGGAACACTTGGAATTTGTTTGCATTAGAATAAGGTTAACACAAGGCCTGTAAGTGAAACAGTAGAGATTAGGTTAACGATAATACATATGGTGGGTGACAGAAAATGTTAAAATTAGTTCTTATTTTCAGTTCATCACCTGCATCCAGGGTTCCATCCTTGGGAAGCCTCGGGGCCCAGCTCCTCCACCCATTAAATCTGAGATTTCTTGAATTTCCGGGCACTTTTTTATTTAAACCTTCAAAGAAAATAGGCTTTTTTTTATTATTAATTCTCCCCCCTCAACTTGTCACGAAAAACAAATTATCCAGTTAGCTATTTCATTGGATTACATCCAGGCACGTCAATAGGGGGGAGGGGAGGGAAGGAGCTGCTGAGAGGGACAAGAATACCTTTTTAGTTAATTATTAAATACTTATTTATTTATTATGGTTATTATTATTCAAGTCCAAGAACAGATAGACAGATAGATATTTTAATTCAAAAATCAAATCAACAGTAAAAGAAAATCTATCATCATATGCTCCCTTTAGACTGTATGGTTGTGAATGCAGGGAGAAAGACGAAGAAAAAAAGTAACAAACACTAATTACTCGCCCAAAACAAATCTAAAGCAATGTGCCATGCACAAAAAATAAAACAAAAAACGTTCATAACTTCACCCAGAGACATCCATTCTAGCGAGCCAAAAGAAAACTGAATAAAAAAGAAGCGATTTAATAATAATAAAATAATACCATAATAATATAATACATACAATAATTCCACAATAATAATAACAATAAATAATAATAAAAAAAACATACAATTAACACCTTCATACTCAATTTTATCCCTCCAAAAGACCCCCTAAACTTTTGGGCTTGAAAGGGAAAGACGTCTTAACTTCCAGCTCAATTGGTCCATTCGTTAAGGAATTCATTGCAACCAAACGAAGCACTTTATGGTACATTTAAGTAAATAATCTTACCTTAGCGACAAGTAAATCCGGATTTGCTTTATAGCGGAGGGGATCATCCGCTGAGAGATCTCCTCTAGCCGCTTTTAAAACTTTATCCATTTGATACTTTAATTTCTGTTCAATCGGTCTAATTCTCTCAATAATAGTCCTATTCTCCACGATTAAATCTATAAAACAAAGTCAGTGATTTTAAGAAACTTTCTATTAATAACGATTTACTACGGGAATGAGGAATATGTTTATAATTGTATTAATTGAGCACTAAGAACAGAGAAAATTAAAAAAAACAAAAAAAAACATGAAAACCATATAAGGAAAAAGAAAAATTCAGATAAAATCTTTGCAATTCTGATATTTGGAGGAGGGAGCACCAAGTCCTCCCTGGCTTATCTACCTGAGCAGAAAGCTATTATTTTACTCAGTTCAAGAACGTACGGGAGAGCAAAGCTCCGAAATAAAGTAAGATAGTTAAGATGACAACGTCGGCATAGGGTAGAAGCATAAGCACTAAAGACAGAAGAAGAAGAACAAAGAAACTTCTTTGTTCTTCTTCTGATGAGTTTCTTTGATGACGTTTCCAAAGTAAAAAGAAAGATACCTTCTAAATAAAGCAGGAAAGTTGTGTGAGCTAATTTAGTATAATAACATAATGATGGCATAGTAATATATCAAAACAGGTGGATTAACATACATGTGAACAGCATCACCGAGTTTATCAGGAAAATTCTACGAATTAGGCCATTCGTCATTTGGGGAGGCAAGGGGACAGTTGCTCCCTTCCCAATAACTTTGAAAACATTAATATTTACAAAATAAACTTAAAAATGTAATTGGCGGGAAACTGGTTATGTGTTGCCAAGTTTATTTTTCCGTCAAAGCTTAAAATCGGAATAAGTTAAGAACCTAGTCATACATTTATGTAGGCATGGAATGTAGGGATGTAAGCGGGATTGCCATTTCAATTTTGTGTTTGTTATATGTGTGTGTATTGTCTATTATGTATTGTGGTATAAGTATGTGGTATGCTTTTTAAGTTAGCTGAGTAGCGTCTTTGCTAAATAATAACTCTTCTTCATTACCACTTGAAGAAAAATGTGCTATTGCAGACTTAGGGCAGCCCAACACCATCTTTACTTGTTTACTATTTGGTATTTAGCATGCATTATAAAGTCATCCCAAAATAAGTTTTCAGAAAGCTTAAAACACCTTAGGCTATAATAAAAAATTATAGGGTTTAAGAGTTTAAGGTTTTACATTTGTATGTTTTTTGTTTTTTTCAATTTGTGGTAAGGATCTAGGTAGAAGATTAGTAAATGGAGTTTTTAATTTTGGTATATGGAAGAAGAGCAGATTTTAAGTTAAATATTTCGAACTTTTAATGAAGTGTTTGATTTTAAAGTTTAATTAGAATTTTCAGATTATAATAGTTAGCTTCAGGATTTGTTCAGTATTTTTAAGTTTGTTTATTAGGTAAGATTTAAATCTAATTGAATAGTTATAGTATAGGATTTTATGAATTTTTAGATTACAGATTTTAGATTTGGTCATTTTTTTAATGTTTGTTTGGAATTAATTTAAACTAGTGGAATTTACTTTATATGTTGAGGGGAATACGATTCACCCGGATTGTGAAGTATTTGATTTTTGGGAATTGTTTTGAGGATTATTGTAGCTACCTAACAACGTAGGGCCCAGCGAGAGTAGAGTGTGTTGAAATGTGATGTATTAAAAACAAAATGGTGTTATATTTTGAATTTTTTCTTTTATTTATGTAAATATAGCGAAAAGTGTTTTAAAGTGTTATAAGAAAGGTGAATATATTTTAAAGTACTAAAACGTATATGCATTGTTTATTTGTATTTTAATGTTATATGTTATCGGTCTAATGAATGGGAGCAGCCCCTTGCCGCCGAGGGTAGCTAGAATGAAAATTTTGAAATTGTTGTATGGTAAATTAATGGATGGAGAATCGTATGAATGAAAAAAAAAGGTTTTTAGGAAAAAGGTAGATAAAATGTACTAGGAGAGAAAAAATTATGTATGTGAGGAATTTTAAAAGTGGAAAGCTATGGAACGTCGAGTAAGAGGTAAGATAGATAGGTAGTAAAGTGAAGGAATAGAGAAATAGGGACAAATTAGATTACAAATAAGCAAAGAGTCATAGATAAAAAAAAAGAAAGAAACAGGATTGATTTTTTTTCAGGAGTTCGAAAAGGAAACAAAAAAAAAACACCTTAGGTTTATGTTTTTAACAAATTCTCCGGAGGAGGGCGACAAGAAAACCCCTTCTCCCTAAAAGGCATCCCACACCCCCGAGACACCCGGATGTGGACGCCCCTCTTACCCCCCCCCTCCAATTGAAATGCTGAAATTACCCCCGTGAATTAGGGTATACCCAGAATGAATGAAAGGATGAAAGTAGCCTAGTCATAAAAATTTTCAAGACAAATTTCCCTTCAAGGGAGGGTTGAAAATGCGGAAAAGGGCATGTTTAGGTTATAATTTTTAAAGAATTGATATAAATCAAATCAATCTAAGAGGAGGATCAGACAAGTTATTTTTCCAGAAAAGTGTTTGCTTGTCTGGAAAAGTGTTGCCTGCAATACAATTTTCGGTGCTGCAGAGGTGGGACAAATACACACCATCCTCCACAAACCTATACGTTTAAGGAAGAAATGTTGATTTCTGTTTTAGTAAATCAGTATCTGGTCGTACATACAATCTTATTTGCACTGGTAATAAAAAGATATAAAAGAAAACTTACCAATTAATGAATTTTTTTGGAGGCTCATTCCATTTGCCTTTATAATCATGCCATAAGTTATGCCAATTAGATACTCAAGAAAGGCATGATATTTTACTTCAAGAATACTGAGTCCCTAAAAAAAAGAATGATACAAATAAGAAACAAATTCAAAGCCTAAAAAGGCTCAGATTTTCTTTAAAATATTTTGAGGCCTTTTCCGTTTTCCTTTATAATTATGCCACAAGGTAATCCGATCAGACACTCAAGAAAAGGCCGAAATTTGACTTCAAGAATCCTTAAACCCTAAAACAATAAATTCTATAAATAGAAAATACAAATTATAGGGCTAAAAACACTGACATTTTCTTTTCTATGTATTATTTCTATATATTTTTAGGCCAAAACTTTAAAGACAAAAACTAGTTTGTGAAGGAGCCTTTCTGATGATTTTCAATTTCTTACCGAATGTCACAGAAAAAAGGCTTATATTTTAAGCTTATTATATTCTTTGCCACAATAATGGCTGACAATAGTGTAGATGTTATAAAACGGCTTCTAATTCAAGGGCCAGGATCCATAGTTTCCCGATCTGTACATTTAATTTTGACTAAAATCCCCATAACTGGAGACAGGTTAAATCTATCAAGGAAACGTTAGGAAAAAAAAAACAACAACATAAACGAGTTTGTAATTTATCCCCAGTTCTTGGATTTCCATATTTTCTAACACTAGACATTTGAGACCATAGGTGCCCATAGAAATGTTCTAAAGAAGGGGGCAAGAAAACAACAACTACAAGAGGAAAAAACCTAAAAAAAACTCGGAAAATTCTTCCCGAATTTTAAAAAACTGTGCCTTTTGTATTTTTTTCCGAAAGGGCTAAAGTCTAGCCCTCCTCTTCCAGCCTCATAACTTGCCGTGCTTAAGGTTATATGCAATGATGTCAAAACACCACTCTTAATTTTGCGATCAGCTGCGTTTCACCGAAGTCTCCCAGAATAATGAATCCCCAAGAGTACATTTTAAAACTCTTTTAATAGAAGTTTCATTCACTTGGCACTAAAGTAGTAATATATAAAACGCATAATAAAAGGAAAAGTATAGTAAAATTATAGTACAAGGAAAGTAGTAGAGTATAGAAATGCAATTTCAAAGACAAGAGGAAAGCCATCATTATTGCTGAAGCCATCAATCTTACCATATTTTTGCCGTTCAAAAGCCGATCTGACCAAGTCTATAACATAGACAATGGGAGGAAGTCGTAAGGAAGGATTTAGGGGAAATTGGAACTTCTTAGGAGGATGTAAAGAAGAAGGCTTTAAATAGATTGGCATGGAAGAGGAGCGTGCGTAGCTGTGATAGCCTCAGGCAGCTGGGTGCTTCAGTGAGCTGTTAGTAGAACATGTTGAGGAAAGTTTGGAAGAGTAGGATGATAAGTCTGTGAACCAAGATTAGAATATTGGAAGCTACAGTTTGGTAGCGTGATTTAATCTCTTTTTCTAGGGCTATAATGAGAGAAAGGGTGAGATGGCTAGGACACATTCTGCGGATGACAGATTGCCAATGATTGTCCTTCTCGGACAACCGGGTAGGGCTAAACGGAAAGCAGGTCATCATCGGTTGGGGTAGGAGGATATCGTATGGAAAGATTTAAGGGAAATGGGAACTTCCTGGGAGGTTGTAAAGAGGGAGGATTTGAATAGATTGTGATGGAGGATGAGCGTGAGTAGTTGTGTTAGCCTCAGGCGACTTGGTGCTGTGGCGAGTTGTTAGTAGTAGTAGCAGTAATAGTGGTATAAGTTTTACATAAGGCTTTAGTTTGTGCTTTAATAGGTTTATAGACTAAGGTATGCATGCAAAAGCATCAACCCTTTTTCGGTATTTTCATGGAAAAAAGGCTTTTTCTGTACTTTCATTAAAAAAGTAGAAACAACAACAAAATTTCCCCACATATTTTGAAAAATACATTTTGCCCCCCCCCCCCCCCCCCCCCTCTTAGTTCTTGCGAACTGATGCTGCTGGTTGTATAAATGAAGTTTTACATTAGCTATTTGCCCATGTCGGCTAATAAATTGACTACTAGACGCTAATTTTGGACTCTGAGAAAGTTATGCTTTGTAACATGAACACCAAGCAATGAAATAAGTTACAAATTTTTAATTCAAAATAATTGACCTATAGCTTTAATTCATAAGTAGGAAATTCTGAATGCTTCTAAAATTTTAGATGGTAATCTTTGGAATCTCAATTTGGCCTTTTCTTTACTAAGAATGTAGCTGACTTTCACCAAGAATTAAAAGTTTCATTCTTTCTCTGGCATTTGCTCTTTGCACACACACTTTAAGACAGAACATTTTACTACTAAATAGAATGTCAAATAAGCACACTATTATCGAAAAATATTTGTTGCGGCTGCTGCAATTGTTGGCAAAAACTTGGATCCACAACAATTAGATGGCAAACATTATGTTTTTTTCCATAAGACCGCTCCCTTCCTCTCAGAGGAGCTTTCAAAAATTATAATAGTCATAAGTATTAAAACACCGACTTAAACAGAGGTAATTTTCTAAGATCCCACCTGTGGCTAGCAAGAAACAAATGAGAGTTTCAATAGGGATAAGTCCTTTTTTAGACAGTAAAAAACAAATACGAAAGTTCTGAATACACGCATATAAAGTTCAAAATGCGTGGCTAGTAGGTTCCATAGCCAGGCTGGACTACTGTTATGGGCGTGGCTTCTAATCTTGTAATCTCAGTTCGCAGACTTGTCTTCCTATTCTTCCGAGCTTTTTTTTAATTACAAAAAAAATAATAATAAAAAAATTGCCAATTGGCTATTCTACTTTTACATCTTCACGACATCCACCATCTTTATCAATAATACAACTCAGGGAAGCGAAGCTATTCACTTGAAATATTTTATCGTGACTTAATATCACCTCATACACCCTCACATATTCCTAGTCTCGGCAGCCCTTAATATTAATTTAAAATTTATTTCTGTATCCTGAACTCTCAAAACCTCAAGAAATTTAGTTTATTAACATTTTATCTGGGACGCTCAAATAATCTGAATAATCAAAGTCTAGGAGTGTTTATCTCCCCATTTGATACCATGCTCTCCTATAGCCTCTGCCGTGTTCCTTTCGACAAAGTCCATACAAAAATCCATACAAGCAGCCCTTCTTAACTCGTGATTTCACCGAATCAACTACTAACCGCACTTCCTATCCTAGCCGCTGCAATCTGGAAAATATACCATCTGGTACAATTTATATTCTGGTCCAAGGGTGAATGAAAATGTACAGCCTCAAAAATGTACTATCTTCTCTCAGACCTTGGATATACTTTTTATCACTTTTTTTATTATTAGAAACTAATAATATTTCAATTGAGAATAATATAGATAGTGTTGCTGTTTTACCGTATGCCCTTCAGCACTATTCTATACCAGAGTGCAAAAACAATTTGTAATCAATTCCATGTGCTCAGAGGCAACAGCAATGAAGCTTGGAGGTAGTTGATTTTGGTATGTTTAACAATGGCTTTTCAGACAAACTTTATTTGATAATTTCTTTTCATAACTTGCTTTGATAAAGTCACCGAGTCAAGATAGATGAATGAACCTTCCAGAGTATAACATAAAACTGATTTATTGACTGATTTAACTGATTTATTGATTTATTGTATGCTATGCCCTGGGGGCATATAGGGTTTTTTATAGAAAGCGTTGTCGTAAAAACTTCAAAAAGAGCTCATTCGATTGGAAATTAAAATGGCTAGTGCCTTTTTTAATAGTTGAAAATAATTGGAGGGCAACTAACCCCCTCTCACGCTCACCATTTCCCCAAACAAATACAATTGAAATTTTGAGGTAGCCATTTTTTATCTTTGAGGATGACAACCCACAACAGCCCTCAGGGCAAGGGTTGTAAGCTATGCCCTGGGGGCATATAAGGTTTTTAAAGAAAGCCATGTTGTTAGAAACTTCAAAAAGAGCTGATTCGATTGGAAATAGGAAGGGCTAGTGCCCTTTTTAATAGTCAAAAGTGATTGAAGGGTAACTCCCCTCTCACGCCCACCATTTCCCCAAACACATCCAATAAAAATTTTGAGAATGCCATTTTGTTGAACGTAGTTGAGTCTGGAAATTAGGTCTTTGAGGATGACACCCCCCCCCCACAGCCCACAGCACTAAGGTTTTAAGTTATTTCCTGGGGGCATATAATATATTTATAGAAAGCGTTGTCGTAAAAATTTCAAAAAGGGTTCATTCGATCGGAAATTGAAAGGGCCATTGCCCTTTCATTTTTTTATGGAAGGGATAGTTGTTTAACTTCAGAAGAGGCTCAGTCTTTCTCCTTGAAAAAGACTATGTAAATATAAAATGAACAGAAATTAATCAAAAAAACTTTTTGCCCAAAATAAGTTTTTCAAAAAAAAAGTAAAGAACTCCATTAAACCAAAAATGAACAAAAATAGAATCAAGTAATTTACCAAGCATACAACCACCACAAATCAGTATCAATAAATAAATGAAACCCAAAACAAAAAGAAATTAAAATAAGTCAAACTCACAACGAGCAAATATTATTTTAAGTAGGGTTCTAAACCCTTTGCTTTCTAATCTGACATTTAGAAAGCATAGGGTTTAGAACCCTACTCAGATTAATTTCGGCTTGTCTTGGGTTTCAATAATTATTGATACTGATTTGTGGTAATTGTATGCTTGGTAAATTATTTGATTCTTTTTTTGTTAATTTTTGGTTTTATAGAGTTCTTTACTTTTTTTTTGAAAAACTTATGTTGTGCAAAAAGTTTTTTTGATGAATACAAAAAAAGCTTGCTCTGAAAGCGATTATTTTTCCCTGAAGTTCCTTTAAAGAAGACACAAGTTCTACAGCATGCCCATTTAATCTACGAATGCAAGACGAAAATACAATGCTTCACTTTTTTTTGTAAATTTTCTAGGTAAAGTATCCTAGAATGTTAATGATATCAGCATAAAATAACATAGTAATTGCCAAAAATATTAAATTCAACATTCAAACTTTCAAAAAAGAGATTATTAACTATAATTCTAGATCAATGCCAAAGCACAATCTTGTTAAGCATGCAGTGCCGGACAACACTTTAGACGTCAATAAATCACACACTACTGTAACTGTTTCTCTTTACTTATACGTTCCCATTGTTCACGAATAACTACGTACACATAAGAAATAAATATAAGGATTTTAATTCAGAAATTAAAATTGCAAATATGAAGAATTTTAGAGTATTTTTAATAGATAGAGGGCATAAATACGGGAACACAAACTGAGCCCAATAAGAGGAAATGGATTTCGTTATTGAATTAGTAGCCATGACGGGATCCTCCCATGTGTATTGTAATTTGATATAGGATTTGCCTATCCTTTTTTTCTCTTTACAGAAGAGCCTAACTTGGCGATATTAAGGTGTCCACCATTGTTTTCCACGATCCTGAGAGCCCCAACCGCCATCTTCAGACCGACTTGAGCAGGTAACGCTGGAGGAGTTACCCAACACCTGCCAGCCATCAACATCAAGCAGCAATTAATCCTCAGAACTAGTCTTACTAATAGAACTTCTTTCCTCCACCTGAGATTGCTCTACTTGGGATCTTTTCTTGCACCATAGTCGGTGAGTCAGACATCACGGGGGATTGCCCCCCCGTCGATGATTTTGAAAGCCATTACTAGCTTAAATACATTCAATCTCGACAGAGTGTTCCGAAAGATACCCTGCCTTGTGGTAGAACACTGGTCAGGACCGCCAGTGACTGAAATAGGTAGTAGGCCAGCTACCATTTGTTTTAACGATTCTAAGGGATGCCACGAGAAGGATGTTACATCTACACCTTATTAGAATAGAAAAAATGCAAAAAAAGCCTATTAAGCATTTCAGAGCAACATAATTAGAAGTCAGGACAAAACAAATCTAGGGCCTTTATTCTTTAAATGGACACGCCAACTCATTACCTGAAATTCACCAAAAAACAAATACCATTTACTTGCTTATTGGATAAATACATTAAAAGCATTGGTATTCTGACGCAGAAAGCATTGCAGTATCAAAAAGAGAAGACCTGAAAACACAGGGCCTTGATCCTGTTGGAAATATTTATATAGTTGGTTTTCTGCAGAGAACTTTTCAACTCTTCACAACTATTTTTTACTAAGTTATTCCAAGTTATTTACCAACACCTGGTGCTTTAATTAAGCATATGCTCCTCCCCATCCACCCAACAAAAATTCCTAAATATACCCCTGACATAGGACTAAGTACAATTAAGGTGAGGACGTAAACCAGGGAGGCAGGTATCAACGATATATGTTAACTTTTAAGTCAAAATCAAATTTATGTCTAAATTAAAATCAAATTTCAGTCATGAGTGTAAATACGTCCGTTAATAAAAATTATTTGAATATATCAGAAAAAGGGGGGGGGGGGGGGGGGGGCAGCTGCACCGCCTGCTTAGGCCTAGACCGCCAATGATGGATAACGCTTTGCATCCCAAAACACGGGATAAAAAAGTCATTGGTCAGCCAAAGCTTCTAATTTTTATTCACAAAGAGAAGGAAAAAGCATAATTCACTCAGCATCAGCATCAGAATCTTCTGATGCTGATGCTGAGAACGAATCACTCAGCATCAGCATCAGCATTCACTCAGCATATCAGGAATTCAGTTACCTTATTCACATTCGGGGGGTCATCTGCAATTTGTTGGCTTAACACTTTCACCTTTTCTCTCACTTGATTTGTGTGGGTTGCGATTTCATCGATAAGGCTTCTGAATTCCAACTGTACATCTCTATCTTCATCTTCCATGACTTTCAACGTTAAATAAACTAAAAAAAAAGTAATAAGTCGGGAATTGTCTCTAAATAAGTTAAATACCTTAGATTCTGATTCATAACGAGTCATGTTGGTTGAATGTAACTATATTTATCTCTAGACTCGAGTGTAAAGGAAGTAGATGATTTAGGATCGTACAACTTCTCTTATATTCGTGTAAATATGAGAATTTACACTTTCTGCTGTTATTTCACAATATTTTAGCATTTTTTTCTATATTGTGCCCCCTCCCCTGATTTGAACACTGGAGAGACAAAATCAACGCTTATACCCGTTCGACTCGTATCTTTTTATTCTTCTTCTTGTTCTTCTTTATGAACATTCAAAAAAGTATATAATTCCTATATACCGGTGTCTACGGCGAAGCATGTAAGTTGAGCACTATTCAACACGATAAATCAAGAACGGGATAACTAATAGGAACTATATTCGCAGGTGTGACTATACTTTGGCCCCGGCATAAAGATACAAGTATTTAAAAGGTGTGAAAAATGAACCAAGACGACACTTTTTTCTTCTTAACACAAAATGGAAATCACGGAAAAAAATAACGGTTCATCATCGGAAGAATGTGGACTACTTTTCCATCACTGATAACAGACCTGGTGAGGATCTGATGAACGCAAAACATGAACACAAATGTCGTAGTTTGGTCGGCTGAATTAAATATATATCCTAAACTAAACAAATACATGAAGAAATAAATATAAAAGGTTAATTCATGGAAACTTCCACGCGAGACGAACCCCCTCAAAAGATCTGGTCGGTTTCAGCATGCACAGTCTCAGAGCCCTGCCCAATAAATTAACTATTTTCCAATAATGATATTGTTCACTGCTATAAATTACAGTGGAAGAAAGACTACACATATTTTTTTTTATTTTTTTTTTTGCTATATGAAAATAAAAAAATAAATATGCAAATAGGCTGTCTAATTACCTTCCCAAGCTCCATATCGTAGACATACGGCGCAGCAGAGGAAAGACTGCACACATTTTCTGTTTTTACTGTCCAAAGTAAAAAAACAATAATGAGGTTGTTTTGTTGCCTTTTCATGCTCCATACCGAGGTTATACAATATAACAATATATTTATAAAATATAACTGAAGATTTTTGTTTTCCAAAAGTAAACAACAATGAATAAATAAATTGGCTGCCTGATTACTTTCTTTTGTCTCATGCCCAATCTCGTAGACATAGAGTGATTATAGAGTTATTTAGTAAGAATGACTTACCATTACAATATGACCAGTTTAAATTATGTTTTACAGCAAAATAAAGAAACACAGACGAAAAAATGAAAATAAAAAAGCAGTTTCTCAACAAAATGCCCCTGGATAACTAAAGAATGACGACTAAATTCTTTTCCACAAAAAAAGAAGTTCTTAAAAATCTCACCCGAAATTTCCAGAAATAAGAAATCTTTCACTATCCG
>JAQQPU010007480.1:14896-38727 GCA_029168905.1 Artemia sp. Kazakhstan ARC1039 | reverse complement strand
CTTTTTTCTGTTCATTAGAGATATTTGTTTGGTTCGTGTATTTTTCGTTATTTTTGTCATTTTCTCAAAAACTGTCGATTCTCAGTCCTACATTTTCTTTTGTTACTTTTCTTTCTTTTCATTTAGAGAGATCTATTTTGTTCGTGTATTTATTTACTCTTACTGCGTCTATACTGTACTATTTAATGAGCTGACCTTTTCGACTAGAAGAAGTTTTGTCGGCACCAATAGCAACAGATCCTGAACCGTGTATGAACCAAGTTAGACTTCAATAGTTAAGAAATAGTGCTTATATTCAAAGTTCGCAGTTTAACCCCAGGGAAGCTGATTCGTTGCATTTATGTTTATTAGGATGTGCTGCAATTTCTCTTCGATTCTCAAGGAAAATTAGTTTTATTGGTATATGTAAAATTTTTTTTTAGTCAGGAACATTCTTTCTCGTTCTATCCTTTTCCAGATTATAATTTAGAGACTAAAAACCGAACATCACTTCATAGAGGGGGAATTGCGTGTTTGATTTCAAAGTATTTGTCTTACCAAGTAAGAAATGATATTATGTTTAGATTGAGGGTAAGTTTGAAAGTCTTAGTCTGGAATTAGATTTGGGAAGTAGGGAACTTTTGATTAGTGTTGTGTATAGGCCACCAAGTGCTAGCTGGGAAGAACTTGAGCGTGGGTTTGATCAACTTGCACGTGCGGCGTCTCGGACAGATCTAGATTTTATTTGTATGGGTGATTTCAACTTTGATCTGCTTTCATTGAATGGAGTGAATCTTGACTTTTTTAATTGGATGATTGCTCATGATCTTTTCTCCCTTGTGAATATTCCAAAACGTATTACGAGTCATTCAGCCACTCTCATAGATAATATTTTTGTTGATTCTAAGTATCTGGACTGTAGTTATGCTCATATGGTTCTATACCCTTGTTCGGACCATTCCCCAGTTTTCGCAACGGTACCTTGTGGCCGAATATAAAGAAATGAATTAAAAGAGAATTGAAGACTCAGTCGTTACAAAAAAGAGACTTTAAAGAGGTTTGGTGAAGAGTTAAGCAGCATTGATTTTAGCGAAATTTTAGATATGATAAATGACGCTTCTGGTGCATTTGATCGCATGATAGGGACGGAAAGCCAATATATGATAAAACTTGCCCAGTGAAATGTTTGAAACCCCATAAGAATGAGCCCAGGAAGCCCTGGATAACTACGGAAGTTCTTGAAGCGTCAGATTTAAGAAATCAATTGTATGTGGATTATTAAAATAGTGAGTGTGCCGAAAACTGGAATAATTCAAAATAATCCGCAATAAAGTGAACTCGATGAGAAGAAAAGCTAAAAAAGAAGACTTTGTGAATCAATTGGGTTTAAATAAGGATAATACTGAAGGAACTTGGAAGGTTATTAATAATCTATTGGGAAAGAAGAAAGAAGCTCCACCCAATTTGCTACTGATTCAAGGAGAAACTGTCAATGATGAAACGATTATTAATAAATTTGCTGAGTTTTTTTTCAAGTTTTGGCCAAAATGTACAGGCGGAAGGGCTGATGAATTCTAATGATGATATCCTGGACTATAAATTTGTGGATGATAGAGGAACTGGAAGTGATTTTGAATTTCAGCCGTGTACTGAAGACGAAATTCTGAAGGTTGTGAAATCAATCAAATCTAGTTCAACAGGGACAGATGGCATTAATTTTAAGACTTTTAAATCAGTGATGTTTTATTTACTACCATGCCTCGTCCACATAATCAATCTTTCACTTCAAACCGGTGAATTCCCTGATGCACGTAAAAGGGCCAAAGTCATCCTGTTGACTGATGTGTTTGTTGTGACCGTTTGGAAGAGTACAAGTAAGGTATTTTCTACAAACTGTGCATTAATTTTGCCGGAACCCAGACAGGGTAGGAACAGAGTTACGAGATACCTTCATTATTATATTGACAGGGGGGCTCGTTACCTCCAAGGAGATAGTTAGAAATTAGTGGTAACCCAGGTTGGGTAGCCTTGGCCTTAGAAATTGGCCATTTGACCGCTCGATCACGTTATCATACCCTGGGGCAGGGTATACTGTAAATTGGGTATTACCAAACCCGATATTTACAGAACCGGCGTGGTAGACGCGGGCATCCCATTATAATTTGGTGCCGCCGGGGCTTTTCCCTCCAATAAGTGGTGACACCCGTACATTACCACGCCAATACTGGTGGCATTGTAACCTACCGGTACAATATTGGAGGCATCTTGGTTACCACTATAACACATTCCCCTTCACAAAGGTGGTTCTAAGCTAGATATTGAAAATTATAGACCCATATTAATCCTACCCTGTTTTCAAAATTATTTGAAAAAATTGTGCATGAAAGGCTTTATGATTACCTTACGAAAACGGGGGTGCTACGTGAAACCCAGTTCAGCCTTAGGTAAGGTCACTCGACGTCGGACGGCGTGCATTCACTCTGTGATACTGTAAATAAATGCTGTGAACGTGGTAAAATTCCTTTGACTATTTTTACTGATTTTAGAAAAGTGTTTGATACAGTGGATTTTAAAATTTCATTCAAACGTCTTAAATCCCTTGGAGTTCACGGTAACTATCTGAAGTGGTTTGATAGTTTTTTGAGTGGTAGATCTCTTCAAGTTGTATAAAATGATGTTTTTTCCTCTCCTTTTCAAGTGAAGTGTGGTATACCCCAGGGGCCTGTCTTAGGACCACTCCTGTAGCTTGTGTATGTTTATTCAATGTGTTTCTACTTACCTGAGTGTTTTATTACAACTTTTCCGGATGATACTGCTCTAACTTTGTCTAGTCGATCCATTAATGATTTGTTGTTGAAAGTAAATAGGATTTTAAAGTTGTTTTTTTTTGTATTTACGAGTTTGAGCCTTTTGTCAGTGAATGTTTAAAAAATAACAAATTTTATGATATTTAGAAGAGTTGGTAAGCAGCCAAGTGTTGATGGAGAGATATTTTTTAATGGTAGGGCTTTGTCATAGGTGCATGAAGTGCGTTATTTGGGTTTCCAGCTTGATTGTAATTTGTCTTGGAGGCCCCATAGTGATCTTGTTGCAGCTGAAGTTGCTAGAGGTCTGGGAATTTTGCGCCGATTAAAGCATGTTCTACCATTATCAGTTTTTCTGTTACTGTACCATACTATTGTTGTATCTTATATTTCTTATGGTTGTAGTCTTTGGTCTAGTAATTTTTATGCAAATTTCGAAAGAGTGCAGATTCTTCAAAATGAAACAGTACGTCTTCTTGGTAATTATGTACAAAATGTGAAGGATACTGCTTCGTGTTTTAAGAAATTACGAGTGCTTAATATTGGTCAGATTCGCGATTATCAAGCTGCTGTTCTTGCTTATCGATGTTGGAATGATCTATGTCCTACAGCTTTTACTGATTATTTTCGTGTAAATCGTTCGCTCCCCAGGTATGCGATTAGAGAGGCGAATAATTTTGTTGTTGAGCACCGAGACAACACACGTGCAGGTTTCGGAATTAGGTCTTTAGCTCCAGCTATTTGGAATGATAGCTCAGCTGGCATTCGGGAGGCTGAACCCACTGGGTTATTTAAAGCGAAATTTAAGAAATATTTATTGGGGGAGGGCAGTTAATTTTGGTACTATTTGGCACCTTTTTTTTTTTTTTGAAATGATTTTTGTTACTAGTTTTGAGAATAAGAGGATTGCAGCCGTCCACCATTAGGCTTTTCGATCCTTCTCCGGGTGGTTGTGTGTATATATAGTTTATTTTGTAATTATTAGTAAAAAAAATAAATTTGTCTTAATGGCGCACCATGGCCGTGTGGTACATGGTAAAAAAGTTTTTATTCAAGTCACATTTTTCGATTTTAAAAATCTTATATTTATGAATCATACTTTTTTTCTTGGGTGCGTTCCAGAAACTAACGATCACTAATTTTAATCAGTCTTTGGTTATTAACCCCATCTAAAACTGAAAAAAAATACGTCCATTTCCATCAACAAACTCAACGCTTTATACGTCCATAATAAGCTACAGAAAAACTTTTTAGCTCTTTCGAACTTAGGCTATACCTTTTTGAGACTTTTCCCTTCAGAGTTAACAATCACCATAGCAGCTGTAACGGGCACCGGAACAAAAATAATGAACAATGAAAACCAGCCAGCGTAAATATATTCGACATCTTCTCCAGTTTCAAAGCTGCCATTATAATTCCGGGTTGTTACCAAAACAGTTACCTATAAGGGAAAACAAGTTTTCATTTATTAATAAAAACGTTTAGAAGTGATATATATAAACTATTAAATTTTACAAAACTTGCATTAGGGCTGTGTATTGAGTATTTTCAAGGCTAGATGGAATATACTGCTGCTACTATAGCTGTTAACTTAATGAGGGGTTTGTTTAGATTAAACAAAAATACATCAACCACCAGAAGTAAGCTTGTTTAGGCTAAACGCCCTCTATAAAAAAATATTTAAATTCATTTACAAAAATAAAAATTAAAAAAAAGAATAAATAGAGAAAATAAAACGGCCCAACCTCACTTGACTCGGTAAGAAACTTCTAAAAACCACTTTTGAAAAGAAAAGCAAAAAAAGAACCCCCACAATTGCCTTTCTCTCATAACAACCCTTGAAAAAAAACAACAAAAAGAAATAAATGATTACAACACCCAAATAGAGGATGACTTAATTTTCGTTTGACCTTAGATGGAGGGCCAAACAGCACAGTCTTTGGCAATCTGTCATCATTCAACCTTAAAACGTGATCTAGCTATTTCCATTTAGTAAGAAACTTCTAAAAACTACTTAAAAAAGAAAAAGAAAAAAACACACCACGATTGCCTTTCTGCCACAGCCATCTTAGAAAAAAAAATGGTTTACAACAACCCAATAGAGGACGACCTACTCTTTAGTTTGGCCTTAGACGGAGGGCCAAAAGACAGGATCTTTACCAATCTGTCCTCCTTTGACCTTAAAAGCCTTAAAAGACCTAGCCTTATCAACCTTTGTTCCACTTTCGCCCTAGAAAGTAGAGACGACCTCCTTTTTCGTACAGTTCACTGCTTGATATACCGTTACCACTGCACAGCTCATCGCCGTACACCACTTTACGGTTCCGTTTTTTCGTCCAAAGGAGCACCTAAAAATATCCCTCCAATCCCTCCCAAGTCCCTATTCCTAAAGCAATTCCAAATCAAAATATAGAAAGTCAAACTAAAAATGTTAGAGCATATGGAGGTGAATGGGGGTAAAAGAGTTTAAAATGGAGTTACATGTTAAAATTAGCAACCAAGGGCGGTGCAAAATCCTTGTTTTTTTTTTCGTCCCTTTTTGTCCTGAGGATGACCCACGTCTGTCATGCAGTGTGACTAATCTGCCTTCTTAAAAAGATGAACATATACTATATGAGAACAATTTTAAGAAGTGTAGGAGCAGAATCGATTCTATATTTATTTGTCTTAGTTAGGCCACAAGTGCACGGGGCGAGTTTACAAGATAGCAAACCGGCTTGTAAAAAGCTGGTGAGTCGGCTAGTAAGCTGGTTTTCGAGTACACACACAAATTTCCCTTTGCTCAGTGGCCAACTAGCTGGCGTGTCGAAACCACGTGTTGTCGTCTAATGTTAAGGCTAATGTTCCTAAATCGACCTCAATATTTTCTTATTCTATGAAAATAGGTTTTACTCTCAGTTGCGACTTGTCACAAAATTGATTGTTTTTGTTATTTTGTTTTTTGCAATTGATCTTTGAAAATTCATAAGGAATCCACTGTAGGTGTTGCTCTCCACGGTTTTATCCAACACATTCCTTTTGTGCACTTTCTGTTTTAGGTTTTGTCGTTTGGGTTCTGGCTCTAGAGCCATTTCGTCTGATATATTCAAGACTAATACTACTAGCACCATGCGTACAAGTTAATGTGAGCATACTTGGGTAGTCTACAAGAAAACTCACTGAAAAGCCGGAAGGTCTATATTCTTGCGCAGTATAAGTATATATGAACAGTATAAGCATTCATATTAGAGCCCGAACGATATATCGGCCGACCGATATTAACGGGCCGAATGAGGGTCAGAGTCATTATTGGATATTGGAAAAATATTGGTTATCGGCCGAAATATATTTTTTTTTTCTTGCACAACTTTTCTATAAGATGGCATCAGATTTCCTCAGGTAATTTTTGCTAGCCCAGTCGTTCGGGGTGGAGCCAACAGCTAAGTCTGATCATGGTGGAGAGAGCAGCACAGTTGAATCAATTGAAGTCAAAGTATATTTGTTGTCAATACTTGTCAATACCCACCCAGTGCAGCAATCCTCTAAATGTATGGTGACTTCAAGAACTTACATCAAACAGTTCGTGGTAACGAGCTGTAAATAAGGAGCGACCCGGCTCAATAGTAACCGAAACTCTAAAAAACGGAGTTTTGATACCAATAGATACATCAAAAGAATAAGATTTTAATACTGATTTCAAATATATAAGTTTCATAAAGTTTAGTCTCATCCATCAAAAGTTACGTGCCTAAGAAAATTTGCCTTGCTCTTTACGCTAAAGTTTGACTTTCTCACAACTCTATTTTTTTTAACAATAAAAACTTTAGCGGAAAGAGCGAGGCGTTGAGGAGGGGACAGCCCCTTTCATATACGGAATAGTTTCTGTTAGTTTTAAGTTTTAACGTCGTTCCTTACTTTCAGTTAAAAAAACTTGTTTTTTTTATTTAATCCTCTACCAAAACAACTACCAAAAGAATACAATAAATCATATATTTTCGTTTAATGAATGTTCACTTTCGTGGGTGAAAGATCCAAGATTCAATCAGTATAACAATGATATCCAGTCAGGGGCACAGTTAAAGAGGAGAGGGAATGTTTTAAGGTGGGGAGGGGGAGTTCCAAGGTGTCGCTGCTGCGTGTAACACCTTAAAAAATTTATTTTAGAAATCTAGCTTGTGTGTCCGTATTTGTCGGCATACTGGACGATTTTGTAGACACATTCTTTAAATCCCTCCTCCAAACTTAAAACTCTAGGTACACTCTTGTATCCAGAGTGCCTAAAATGGTAGCATGAGACCATATCACATGAATGTAAAGTTTTCACATTAATATGTGAATTATTAAAATTTGAAGTCCTGCAATATTTGGGTTTTGAAAAATCAATTTCAATAAATATCACGCTTCTTTCAATCAGATTTTCATGTATTTGTGTTTATGTAACTAAGCCAGCTCCTTTGATTAATTTTTTTTCTTATTTGTCACTTCCAAAAATATCCGCCGTTTCCTTTGCGGGCTCAGAAGCTGCTGATTAGAAAAGGTAAAGAAAATTAAAAATTTTTGTAAATTGCATGTTTTTGGAATCCACAGTGAATTATTGAGGCTGTATTTGGTGTGTAATAGACCAAGAAGAAACACATAAGTATGAATATGGGCCGACAAAGGGGGTTTAAACTTTACGTAAGTTTTTTTCCTGAGGAGACTTTATCGGCAAATTATATTGATATCGTAACGGTTCGCGACCGATATATCAGTATCGGACCCCAAAAGCTCATATCGGTCGGACCCTAATTCATATATACTTATACTGTGGTATTCCTAATATTTTATTCTTAATATATCACGAAGGGTTCTTGTACCCCCCCCCCACAAAGAAAAAAAGAAACTTTGAAAATCTAAAATGAATGCAGACTTTAAAAGTAAAATTTCAGAAGTAAACACTGAAAAAAAGCAAATAAGCACTAAAAACGATTAGGGAGACCCGCCCACGTGCATCACTTTTTTAGAAAATAATTTTTTTCTACTATGCTTGTCAACCTACAGTAAACTTTTTCCCACCAAAATGTACCTACACATTCAGGACATCAAGCAAAATTTTGATATTTTTTTTAGCCTATCAGTTATAGCCATAATTCAAAGAACAATGACCTTGGTCAGATATGGCGAACCTGTACGACCCCGGTACAGCTTCGCCATCCCCCGGTTCTGGTTCGTCAAGCATTGAAAACCACTTTTAAAAAAATCAGAAGAGCCATTCTCATTTAAGAATATGTTTAATACTCATCAGCTATTGGTATAAGAAAATTTAATACAGGTAACTCGTATCACATTTGTCTGATCATTTTATTTTGTATGCGGAAAGATCGACACCAAATGTCAGCTTTTCTGATTGCCTTTTAGTCCCTCCGCAGGAGACGGGTTGATCAAGTTTAATTTCCACTGATTGTCTCTCTACAAAAGCCTGTTCATCTGTATAAACAAACTTGTTTGGTTCAACCTTTTTGAGAAATTTGACATCAAGATCATCACCATTGATTTCTAGCACTGACGCAACATAGTATGTTTTCCCGCTTCTTTTCCCATCGATTCCAGTGAGAATGAAATCACCGACTGTAATCTCTCCAGATATTTCAGTTTCAGCCTCGACATCGCCAACATTCAGACTCTCGTCACTGCAACAATCAGAATCAACTACAAAATCTTCAGAGCTGCTTTTATACTTTTTGGAAGCAATCAATTCGAACAAACATACAATATATATTAATGTAAATGAATAAATAAATCTTAAAACGAGTGATACTTAAATTGACTATGCAAATCAAGTTTGAATCGAATAAAAATAACTACAAACAAGAGTTTGGGTATCGTCTCACTGCAGAAGCCTAAAACCTTCTGCGTCATTGGCGCTTTACTGAAAACAATTCTTTGAAATATTTTCACTTTTGCAACTTTAAGAAATCAAAAATTAATTATCATTTTAGGGAATAAATATCAGCATATGCATATTAAATTGACAATGCATATTTTTTTTCAGTAAACTCGTTTGAATTTTTTTTTTCAGTAAAGTACAAATTATATTCTGGCTTTTAGAAAGCATAGGGGTTTTGAACCCTACTCCCATTAATTTATGCTCGTTTTGAGTTTGCCTCTAATATTTATTATAATTTTTGTTCGTTTTGGGTTTCATTTATTTATTGATACTGATTTGAGGTAGTTGTATGCTTGGTAGATTATACGATAGTCCGGACGCCAGGTGTTGAAAATGTACCATACCACGACGGAATGGGGCTGCTACGAGAATTAGCCTACCCTCCACCCCCTAAATTGACCATGCGGATTCAAAAATACCAATGGCACTTGCCTGCGAGCGGTGGAACACTCCGAAACTTATAGTTTAAAATGGCCTTTACTTTTCTTTGAAAAACTTATTTTTCGGAAAGTTTTTTTTTAATTAATTTTTGTTCATTTTTGATTGCAAAAAGTTTCAAGTTTTTATGGCAAGGGGGGTGCTTACTGTCTGATTATTCTTGACTTTAAAAAACCGATCTAGAACTTTCAATCTAAATCGAATGAGGTTTTTTTCAAAGTCTATACGATTACCTCTTTGATGAAATCCTTATATATGAACAATAGACAGCTTGCATAACTTGTGGACAGCGATTAACAACAATGAATGGATTGAAAAAATAGCTCCAATAAGGGGGTTTAGACCATTTCACTTGCTGACACAAAGGGATCACGACTGTTTGGAATTGACCTTAATAGGAATTTGTGTGCCAAAGCAATTTTGTATCTATCACAGAGTATGTATTTTAACCGTATAATTGGATAATTATAATAGATTTCCTATGTGTTCTTCCCATACAAAACCCCTTACCATAAGTTATAAACCCCCCTTAATAAGTTATACCCCAGGGAATAACGCCTACCCCTGGGCCCTGGTGGGCTGTGTCGACACCGGAGTTTTTTGTTATCATTTGAACTATTTTAACAAAATGTCTATCAAAATTTTTATCTGATGGATTTAGGGCGTGGAGGAGGGAGAGGGGCTATTTGCCCTTCAATCTCTTTTGACTCTTAAAAAGTGAACAAGAACTTTCAATTTTCAATCAAATGAGCCCTCTCTAAAGTTTATACGAGCAACCCTTCCATAAGAAATAATATGAAGGATTCAGAGAATCCTTAAATTACAACCCTTCCCTGAGAGCTTTGGGGGAGTTGTAATCCTCAAAGACCTAATTTCCAGAACTGAAAACTACGTTTAATAAAATGGCTGTCATAAAATTTTAATTGGATGTGTTGGGGGAAAAGGTTGGCATGAGAGGGGGGTTAGTTGCCCTCAAATCACTTTCAACTATTACAAAGGGCACTAGCCCTCAGAATTTCCAATCGAATGAGCCTTTTTTGAAGTTTCTACGACACCACCTTCTATAAAAACCTTATATGCCCCCAGGGAATAACTTAAAACCCTTGCCCTGAGGGTTGTGGGGGATTGTACTCCTCCAAAACATATTTTCTATCTGGAAATCAACTTCGCTGAACGAAATGGCCATCTCAAAATTTTGATTGGATGTGTTTGGGGGAATAATGGGCGTGGGGGGGGGCTAGTTGCCCTCCGATCACTTTCGACTATTAAAAAGGGTACTAGCCCTTTGAATTTCCAATTGAATGTGCCTGTTTTGAAGTTTCTACGACAACACCTTCTATAAAAACCTTATATGCCCCCAGGGCATAACTTAAAACTCTTGCCCAAAGGGTTGTGGGGGAGTGTCCTCCTCAAAAACATATTTTCTATCTGGAAATCAACTAAGCTGAACAAAATGGCTATCTCAAAAGTTTAATTGGATGTGTTTGGGGAAATGATGGGCGTGGGGGGGGGGCTAGTTGCCCTCCTATCACTTTTGACTATTAAAAAGGGCACTATCCCTTTGAATTTCCAATCGAATGAGCCTTTTTTGAAGTTTCTATGACAACACCTTCTATAAAAATCTTATATGCCCCCAGAGCATAACTTAAAATCCTTGCCCTGAGGGTTGTGGGGGATTGTCCTCCTCAAAAACATGTTTTCTATCTGAAAATCAACTATGCTGAACAAAATAGCTATCTCAAAATTTTGATTGGATGTGTTTGGGGGAATGAAGGGCGTGGGGGGGGATAGTTGCCCTCCAATCACTTTCGACTATTAAAAAGGGCACTATCCCTTTATGTTTCCAATCGAATGAGCCTTTTTTGAAGTTTATACGACAACCCCTTCTATAAAAAACTTATATGCCCCCAGGGCATATCTTAGAACCCTTGCCCTGAAGGTTTTGCGGGAGTGTCCTCCTCAAAAATATATTTTCTATCTGGAAATCAACTACGCTGAACAAAATGGCTATCTCAAAATTTTGTTTGGATGTGTTTGGCGGAATGATGGGCGTGGGGGGGGGGCTAGTTGCCCTCCAATCATTTTTGACTATTAAAAAGGGCACTAGAACTCTCGATTTTCAATCGAATGAGCCCCCTTTGAAGCTTCTACGACGACCCCTTCCATATGAAGTGCCTCTGGAAAAAAAAAAAAATAATAATAAAACATTGGAGCCGTATGGCCTTTACTATAGGCAACGCTACAGCGTTGCTTCTGATATTTGTATATATTGTTGGATTGAATCTAAGCATAATATTTATCGAATTTTAACCTTTCCTTTGAAAATATTTAAAATAATAAATAAACTTACTATAGATAAAAATGGTATTGTGAATGCCCATGCAAATTGATACATTAATGATGGCCATTTTCGTGTCATTTCGCGAATGTTTTTGCATAGTTTTTTAAATCCATAAATCCACGAGACTGCTACAATTTCTAAAGCCAGTAAAAATAGCAAAGCTTTTGTTGTAACAAAGTCATCGACGAATTGAATTATGTTGTCGCCATCCTGAAAAAAAGACATTTTGTTAAAGAATCCAAGAAACTTTAGTAAATTTCTTGGTAAAAATTCACCGCACATTTCCTAAAACACCTTGTTAATTCTTGATAATTTTTACCATTCTCGGTAAAAATTCACCGTTCAATTTCTCCATGTACATCCTTGAAATTCAAGAACAAATAATAATACATAAGAAATTGTCACGTACTTAGCATTTTCTTTCTTAATTATAATTTATTGTTCTTTAATAATTGATAAGCTAATGATAATAATGATTTTATTATATTATTATAATCTCTGTCTTTTTTAATTTTTTTATGAAAAAAAACGGCCTGTGTTTTCATATTTATTTCGTCCACTGATATTTATATTTGTTTAAATAATAAATATTTCACCCAAAGGGTATGAGAAATTAATGCGAGAGGAAATTTGGGCACTTTTAGTCTAATGGGATAAAAAACCATTTTTTTTTCACTAATAGTGTTCAGTTAGAATTTAGGTTTCAATTAAAGGTTTCAGTTGATCTATTAAACCTAGAAATGAAGGAACAAATATTGGAAATGAAGAAAGAGAGTAATAAGGAAAGAGAGTAATAGATAAAGGGAAAGAGAGTAAAAATTAATAAAATGAACAAACTTTGAAAGACAATGGAATAGAAAAAACAAAAAGCATTTTACGCCTGACAGGGATTACAGTGTCGGGCCAATAAAAGAATGAAATTATTCTGAATTAAAATAATCAAAATGGATCAACTTAAGGGAACAGAAAAATAACAAGAGAAGAAATTTCGGAAATGATGAAAGTAAAGAAATGCAGCAAAGAAAGGGGATATTATAGATTGGCTAAAATGAAGAAATGAACCTTAGAGCCAAGTGCCTCACATTTGGAACCAAGTGTCTCTTTACAAAAAACGTTACAAAAACGTTGTCTAGATCCAAATTTTAAGAGCTATAGAAAACAAAAGTTTAGATGGCTTAGTCACGTTTTACAGATGAAAGATTTTTAATTATTAATTAATTAATCAAATTAATGTTTTTAATTTAGTTTATTTAATTTTTAATTAATTAAATAAATATGACATCGCTTTATGGTGTTATAAATTCTAATTTATATAAACCAATTACAAATAAGAATCAGCTTTCAAATGGACCCTTAAACAGCTCTCTATGATTATCCAGCGCCCCCTAGTGGTGAAGAAATGAGGACACGTCAGTGCTACCCATGCAAAAAAGTGATTTTCCTTGTTGTCAAGGTGGCGTGTTGTTATTTTTCTCAAATGGATTTTCGGCAGTGGGGATTTCAACAGTGTACTTTTAATTTTGGCACAACGCCAAATTCGATGGACCTCATACCCTATAAAATTGTTTTCAAAACAACATTTTACTATTAATTTTAATTCAAATACAATTTACCATTCCTGGATCAGCTACAAATGGCAATTTTTCCAACTAGGCATATTTTGTAAACGCAAATTTCAACTTCTGCTTAAAATGGCCCGTGGTCCGTTCTTTCCTAGGTTGCAGCTACTGCTGCAACCCTCAAAAAAGCCTCCAAGCGAATAAATTTGCATATGGTCGTGAAAAAAACAGAAAAGAGAAAAATAATTCATTAAAAAAATACAGAAAAATAGAAACAAAAAGTGTCGGCTGTATCAAACAAGACATCTTTGGCCCGAAGAAAAACTCATAGACTGGACATGGAATTAACAAGAAAACGAAACATGCAAAAAAAACAGTAGATGCTAAATACCTGAAAACTAAAATAGTTTTCAGGTAAATATTTTCATTAAATCCTAAAAAAAATACACAATAATTACTCCTAGCCAAATCCAGGCATTAACAAAATATAAAGGTTGAGTTAGTCCTATCACTTTAAGAAAGGTATTCCCAAAAAGACCAAGAATATTTAAAAAGCACATAACATCGTTACATTCGGATGAAACAAAAGCCTTCACTAACGACAGTTTTTTCTGGTGAGTCTGAGGAGCTCGCGGTTAAACTAAGTCCCACGAATCATCTGAATTTCAGAAGCAAAATGAGAACAAACGCCACGAAAACTTCCAAACAACTTGTCCTGCAGCAAGTTCAAGTAAGTTTAGTTGGTACAAGATAACATTGTAAATAATATTTACCATAATAATTATTCAGCGGCTCACAGGAAAGCAGATGATTTTTTTTTGTTTGTTTATCTGTTTCTTTTTTTTTTACCAAAAACCAGGTACTAATTTACTGAAATTCCGATACAAAAAAATTAGTAAAACAGTGTATTAAACTATTTTTTGAAAAGTACCACTGTTAAGTAATTATGCATAATTATGTCATGCATAATGTACAGGAGAACAGAATACCAAGAGTTTTTTTTTCGAAAAACCCGGCTGTAATTTGCTGAAATTCAAATGCAAACGGAAAATAGAGCGCTAAAGACTACTTACCGTTGACTAGCCAAGTGCGGTGATTATGCGTAAAGCAATATTGATTATCTGAAGGAGAACGTGAACCCAGAAAAGTTTACTTTTACAAAAACATGGCTTTCATTTACTGAAATTCACATTCAAAAAAAAGATTGAAAAGGGTGGTAACAACAACTTACCGTTAACACAATAACCGAACCAATGACAAAAGATGTGATACAAAGCGGTAAACTCAGAAATTCTCTGTATCGCAAAAACTTTTTTGCTGAGTTAGGAACTATGGATTGGCAAGCCATGACGATAACTTCCATCAAGAGCGTCTAGAAGAAAGAAGAAGAATAAATAGGCTATTTCAAAAAAGACATAATTTTTGAAAATAATAGGCCTGACAGAAATAAGGGTAATGAATTTAAATGGATATTCCACAATCTTATAACCTTTTTGACATCATATGCAAATCATTGCTACACCTATGAAAGTTAGCAATTGTAGGTAAGCACACTGTGGAAAGATAAATTAAACCATTTTTTCCTTACATTTTTTTTCCTTACTTGATTGGACTTGCTTTTTTCCTTTTTATTATAAAGTGTTTCAATAAAGCAAAGATGTTTACTGTTTTATGTGAATATTGACGACATCTTGGAGATGGGATGGGAGATGGAGATGGGAGGAGTAGGGGCTTTTGAAGGAGACGAGTGCCCATTATGGTTCTCTTGTCATCCAGCCATACAGGTTGAAAACCCTTACATAATTCTGATTCAAAGAAGGTACAACATGCCAATCATTCTGTTGAGAAACCAGCGAATGTTGGCAGACGGCAAGCAGACAAGCGGACAGACCGGTGAGCAGGCCAGCAAACAGGGAATGTTGACAAAGCTATACCCCATTTTATGAATTATATTATGTGAAAAAACCTTATATAAAGGAGCTTCAAACAAGAAACATACTTTTTTTCTGAAAAAAAATGAACGTTTACAAAAAAATATTTTGGCGAGGTCATGGGCCCAAATTGTACCCTCTAATACCCCTGAATGAAAATAATGATAACAATCTGGGTCCAGTTTTAGCTAGTTTCTGGCAAAAGTTTGCTCGTTTTCACCAGTAAGTTGGTGGTTGCTTGTATGGCTTCTCTTTCGCATTTAAGTTGCGAAATTTGTCTTTCTGGTCACCAAAATTGCATTTAAAATAAGTTAGAAATTCCTGGGGGAATTTTATTTTCATTCAGAAATATAAACCGGGTTTCAAGCACTGACATCAATCCGTCGTTTTCGCCTGAAAAAGGTTTATTGTCTTCTGTCACGCCTTCTGGTTCAAAGAATCAAAGTTAGTTGAGTTTCTTCGGTAAATGACCGCTGCAATTCTCCTAATTTATGATTTGATTCATTGAAACCGTTAACAGTAGGAAATTCTCGATTATCAAATGACAGTTATTGAATTTAAACATCTGGCTTTCTTTTGAAGACAGTGTCCGGATGCAGAATTAGAACATTATTTGAACTAGAAAATCATCTATGGGATAGAACCGCATCACTATGTCATTTATAGAGGAAAAAAAACAAATGACTGTGATTCAACACTTCAAACTTTTCCAGTAGTACTTTCAAGTAAATATTTAAATTTTTGTTGTAAAGAAAAAAAAATATTGTGTTGCTCATGCTGCATATCTAATACGAAACCCTTTCTACGTGTTTTTTAAAGCTAGATCTATGATGAAACAATCCTAATTTCTTTCGTTTATTTAGTACTGAATTTAGTTTTTTAGTTTTTGCGTGGGAGGGTGTAAAAAGGGAGGCTTTGAATAGATTATTTAGATTGGGATGGAAGAGGAGCGTGGGTAGCTGTGTTGGCCTCAGGCGGCTTGGTGCTGCGGTGAGTTGTTAGCAGTAGTAGTAGTTTGAGGAATATAGGACAATGTTCTTACAGTCAATGTTACATAGTATGGAGTATCAAAAAATGTATACTACAAAGGAATACTGTTGAACTGTTGGCGCAAGCTTTCTTAGGCCTCTGCTTCCCTTTCGAGGATCTATGTGATATTTGTGTTATCATGTCACTATCACTACGACTATAGTAAATCATCGTAGCACCAGCCAAACCCTGCGAGGTATTATCTATCTTCTTTTTTTCCGACCTCTTCGTATGCAAGGGATGGGCACGGAAACTTTACAGGGAGCTGATTTAAAATAAAATCAGAAGTCCTAGAGCTCTTTTCAAGAGTCAAAAGTGATTAGAGAGTAACCAGCTCTTCTCATATTGCCTTTTTGTTAACTGGCCTTTCTTAGCCCCTCCAGACTTCCGGTCAAAAAGCTGGGACACCCTCTTCGTACAAAAGCTCAATAAACACACTTCCAGAAATGATATGACCCCAAAAGCCCGTGGGGCACGGGTCATAAGAAATTATAAGTTGCAATTTTTTGCAAGTTGCAAGTTGCATAAAATAGCAAGTTGCAAGTTGCATAGAAATTGCAAGTTGTTTAAACATAAGCTCTGTTATAGAAAAGAGGACCTTTTTGCTGTTTAGTTTTACGATCACCTCAAAAATCTCAGGGACCGTTTTCTGGATCAAAAGAGCCAGACAAATTTCTGTGGATGGGGGGGGGAGGGAGGGGCTTAGATATGATTATTTTTAATCATACAGCCCAAAGTTCTTGGGCCAAGGTGTGCTTAAAGTAAAACAAAAATTTCAAGGGCCTGAAAATTTCTTCGCCTGAAACGGGCCCGATAAAAGGCCCATAAGTTGTCCATTTTATTGGACAACTTAATGGAAGAGTGGTCATAGAAATTTGGCACGAGACTCACTCAATCGAAGTGTTTTTGCCTCTTTATGAATCCAAGTGATTTGAGGACAATAGCCATGTGATTCCATGCCTTTTTTTACTATCTGGCCCCTGTAGGTCCCACGATGCAAGATCCATATTTTGACATAGGCACTTTGTTCTAAAACCTAGAAAGGTCTAATAAGTATGCCTTGAGGGTCACCTTAACTCCTGAAGCCACAGGGACAAGGGCCTAAATTAAGCAAACTAACCATTATTCACAGGTAATATTTACTGGAAAAGCTCTTTGCGACCATTTGCTAGGCCAAGATTCCCAGAGTTTCACGTGGGAATAAACTGGAAACGACATGATGAAGAAATAGAAAATTTGAACGCAAAACAAAATTATTTGAACAAAAATTAAAAAAGAAGAAATTATTTGAAAAAAATTGCAAAACAAAAGTTACTTGAACAAAAAGGTTCGAAGAAGGCCAAATTACTTGGATAAAAACTGGAAGTGTGAAAACTTTGGAAAAAACTGAAAAAAAAGAAAGTACTCGAAAAAAATTGGAAAAAGGTAAAATTACTTGAACAAAACTTGAAAAAAATTGAAAGAACCTGAAATTACTTAAATATATTCCATGAACTAAAATAAAAAATCAAATAACTTGAAAAAAATGAAAACGAAATGCACTAAACAGAAATTTAAAATCTGATTTCCCTCAAAAAACATCTGAACGAAAATCAACAAAGATTGAAAGTCTGCAAATTTTCCCAATAAAACTTGAAGATATTGAAAATATTCTCAACAAAAACTGAAAAAAATTGAGCTCTTTACAACGAAAATTAAAGATGTATCAATGTTCTTGATGATATATTGAAATCTTTGAAATATTTTCGAAAAAATCGAAAAACTATCGACTATGCAACTTTCAATACAAATTAGCAATTTGCACAAAATTAATCTTTACTAGATTTGGGGGTGAGGTAAGAACAATAACCGTAGCTACTACCAATGTTGAGGGCGTGGATTCGCTAGCTACCGTTAAGGCTAAGTGAAGAAGGCCTCCATAGTAAAATAGCTAAGAACTCACCTAAATTCTACTTCTTCTTATTGGTTAGTGTCTTTGGCCTATAATTACCTGGTCATACGTCGGCAGAAGAAAACTCACTGCTGTAATATGCTCCTATCTCTGGGAAATATATCCTACCAGGCTGAAACCCTCAGCTCTGACTACCTTCTCCAGCATAACTAGGGTTACGGATGAAAGCCACTCGCAATTTAGAAAAAAACTTACTTTTAATTATCAGGCCACAGATAAGGTAAAATCCCAACATGAACTAATCCAAAAACATATTAGCGAAAACAAAGTAAAATTAATCCTTTCGAAAGCCAGGAGGAACCTGTGTGTTGGGGACGGACACAGGGATGAGAGTCTCAAGGAAAACCCCGCGCCCCTCCGAATGAGAAAGGAATCGAACACTTTTCTTGATTTTTCGGCGCTTCTTGTTAAAATTATCAAGTAAAAATTGTTTTTTATCATTCTTCCCTCCAAAATAACATTCAAAAAAAAAAAAAAATAACATTCCTGCATATACGCCTACTATATGCCCAAAAAATAATTAATCGGTGATACATAACATACTCCTGTCGATCTAAAACAATACAGATAGACAACAATAAAGATATAGGTAAAATCAGGTGATATAGAACGCATCTAAAAATGTAAAAATTTTAAATGCGACTTTTCTGTAGGGAGAGTGTGCGTAATAATAAATTTTTGCTCTATGTTATATAAATATTTTAATTCTTAAATATTTAAATAATTGAATATTCATTCCAGTATTTTGAAGTTTTAAGTTACACCTTTTAACCTACAATGATAGCTTTGCGAAACTACGAATATACTCGTATCCTTGGATTTACTCTTCTTTTTTTTTTGAATATTTGGGTGACCTGGCCATAAATTGTGTTACGGTAATTAATATTACCGGTAATGAATATTAGTTAGTTATGTTATGTATATGAATAAAACTACTTACATTTTTTATATTATTTTAATTGGCTATTGATTGAACAACAAAATATAATGCTCATTAAATAAACTGAGCATTTATTTTTTAGGGAAAGTTTGGATGATAGTTTTTGCTGTAAGGTTAAGAAAAGCACTTTTCAAGGACTTTTTTTTTTCAAGGAGCAATTTTCAAGTTTTAAAATTTGAATTTAAAACCCTAAAGTAAATTGATGAAGAAAAACATTTACCTGTGTGTTCAATCCACATAAAACAATCAATAAACCAAAAATGACAGTGCTGGCTTGGGACAAGGATAAGGAATTAGCCATGTAGGCATAAACTTCAAACACGGATTCAGGACCTGAAAAAGAGAGACATAAACGAGTTAAAATCATATGAAATAATACATAAATCACAAAAGAAGAAGAAATAAATTCATGATTTCAGAGCGATAAATAAAAGCTCAAATAGGGATAAAATCCTTTTAATAGACAGAGTTTCACAAACAGTGATAAAAATTCACAATAAATACCAGATATTTCGGTTACATATGCAGTGACCGTCATCAGTGGTAAAACTTATTTTATTTATCGTCATGGAAAGGGAGTGTAGTCTCCGAAATGATCGGTTTCAGAGCCTGTTATTATAGTTAGTGAATTGCTAAAGTTGGATCCATTTATTCATTTTCCCTAATTTTGTTCGCCTCCTCTTGCCTTGTGAAAGGGGTAATTTTACTTTATTTATTTATTTATTTATTTATTTATTTCCCTCAAAAACGAGGAGTATAAAAGATAATTAAATAAATCTTCAAAAATCCAAATAACACACCATCAAACATAGCAACAATTTACAAGTTGCCCAAAAGATAACTTAATCAAATGCAACAAATAATAATAATGAAATCATGCACTTTTTAAACTATAGAAAAAAAGGAAAAAGATTATGAACATAAAGTATATTTTCAGATTTACGGTAAAAATTATTTATTTTTACCTTGGCTATTTCCAACGGCTCTTTAACTTTAAATTTTGAAACTAATTCAGTATTACTAAAGGAAATTGGAAAACCAAGTAAAAACTTACAATATTTAAAATAACAAACGCGAATTGCTGAAAAATCACAAATTTTAAAATCTCGAAGAAGAAGGGAAGGATAAAGAACATGCGGGAGGGCTACTGCATTAAAAAGAGAACCTAGAATTTCACGACGATACACACCACGTAGCCGTATTATGGAACCAAACGCCTTTCTAATTTTTTCTTGAATATGTAAAATTAGCATCGACTTAGAATCACGAGCTGAAGCAGAATAAGGTAACCCAAGATAAACAACAGCATCAGAAACCGGAAATGATATATTTCTATCGCAAATTAATTCAGCTCGGTCATTAACATTAACGGGAAAATATTGACATTTTTTAATACTAATAGAAAGGCCACGAACATTAAGCAGACTAGAAAGGGAATTAAAATTCTTAATTAGACTAGCTTTAGAACGGCTCAATAGGATAATATCATCAGCATATGCAAGAAAAGACACATCCCGTCCCCAAGAAATAAGGGTTGTAGATAAAGAACGAAGACACTCCGCCAGACATGCGTTAAATATATAAGGAGATAAAACCCCACCCTGTCTCACGCCCCGACCCACGGAAATTGGATTAGAAAGAGAATCAGAAGTATGTGCAAAAATTTTTATCCTAAGCCCAGAATACCAAGATCTAAGAACTCTAACCACAGAAAGGGGAATCCCACCAGAAATAAGAGCTGAAAGAGCGGAAGCATGCGAAATATTGTCAAAAGCTCCTTTTATATCAATTAATAGTGTATAAAGTGGGGAGCCAGTAGATCTTGACTCCTTAATTATAGTATCAAACGTTGCATGCGCATGGTCGCAACCCATTCCTTTTTTGAACCCTACTTGATTAAGACCAACATCCAAATAATCAAAAAGATCCTTTATACATAATTCAAAAAGTTTACCAATCATAGAACCCTTCGTTATCGGCCTATACGAATCACAAGAACGGAGATCTCTTTTACCAGATTTTGGAATAGGAGTTACCACCCCAATCCTAAAAGACGGAGGAACATTACCAAACTTGAGAATAAGATTAAAGAAAGTCAAAAGAAGAAGAAGAAAAGAAGTTGGAGCAAATTTCACATGATTTGAAAAATTTGTTTTCGCTGATGTATTTTTGGCTCAGTTCATGTTGAAATTTTGCCTTGTCTGTGGCCCGAAGGTTTAAGGGGGTTCTTTTTTAAACTCCGAGTGATTGTCCTTTAGTACTAGTTGTTTTGGAGAGGTGGTCAGAGCTGAGGGTTTCAACTTGGTAGAAAATTTTTCCCAGAAATATGGTGATAGTACAGCAGTGACTTTTCTTCTGCCGATATACGACCGGGTAATTATAGGCTAAAGGCACTAAGTAACAAGAAGACGGATATTTTAGGTGAGTTCTGAGCTACTTTATTATCGGGGTTTCCTTCACTGAGCCCTAGCGGCGTCGTACAGTAATATTGAGTGTGGTACCTATATTTACTAATAGTAATTAGTGCATCAACACACTCTAATATTGGTGGCAGTTACGATTATAGCGGTTACAACACCCAAAATCTATTAAAGATTAATTCAATACCTATTATTAACTCGTATTGAAAGCTGCATAGCTGATGATGTCTCGTTTAATTCACGTTTAATTCGGCAGCAGACTAGCCAAGACTGATGACAGTCTCAAAATCTCTCTGTGTTCCAAGAATTCAACAAGTAAAAACATTTACAGTACCAACGAAATCAAAATACCACATTTTCGCCCACGATTAATCTTATGTCTATTCATACTTTAGAACGCCAATATTTCTAAGTTCTTTCATTTTTTTCAGAATAATGAAGTTTGTTGGGTAATTTTTATCAGCGTCGCCACGATAAACTGTAAAAACAAATAAGCAAAACTGACTAGTTGATTACGCTTTTCCTTCGTAAGAATTGCAAGCCAGTTTTTGTGATTTTACGTATTTTTTTTTACAATAATGTGGACAGGGATTAGGCTACTTTAACTCCTCTGAAAGTTGAAAAACAAGGAAAGATTTAAATTAAAACTTAAATGGAAGCTTTTATGGCTATAGATTGGAATTAAATTGACCTTTTTTATAGTCTCTGCCTCTAAAGAATCAACTAGAAAAATGTTTAAAAATTATAGTGTCTAGCTAAATCATCTTACTTAAGTTTGGTAATTTTTCTGTTTGGGGAAAAAAAAATCCAGGGGTGAGTAGGCTTTAAAAGGGTGTTAGACGTGTTTTGCGCCCATGCAATATTTTCACGATTATAAATAGTTTCATGAAATTTGACTGATCAACAGCAGATGATATTTGTGAAGAATCTGTGTTCTATTTCATAAGAAAAATTACTGTGCAGATAGGACAAGGGGGCTCTGCCCAGAAAAGTGAGGCCCTGTGTTCATGAATTGCTTCATGAAGGTTATCATAAGTGGAAACAAGTGCCAAGGTATTTTTTCATAAATCGTTCAAATTTAGCTTGATATAATAAGCTCAAAAATTAAAGAGAACCAGCGGCGAAATTTAGCTAAACAAGAAGGAAGTGCTGATAAGGTAAAAAACAAAATGTGATTATAGTTTAAGGGAAATGAAAAGGAATAAAAAAAGAGAAACAAAATAGAAGTTGATAGTTTGAATAAGTTGGAAATAAGCTCTCTTTTTAACTCTTTTATACCTCTTTATTAATTAAAAAATGTTTCATCTGTTTGAAAATTCCTTTTAATAATTAACTAGAGCTCCATAAAATTCTTAGAAAGCTTTTCAGGATAGAATCTCTTTCAGTTTTAGAACCCTGTCACGACAATATAATCTATTGGCAAAAGGGTGAACTTAGGTCGACATTAAAGCATTTAGTTCGGCTCTGTTTCGTAATTGGATGCAACACTCCTGTTATCAACGGGCTACACTTTCACCCAATACTATACTATTTTCTTTTTTAAATAGTTTGCTATTGATGAATTGTCGGTAGTTTCTGTAGGGGCTTTTCTGAGGACACTTACACCTTTTTTACAGAAAACGATTTGAACGAAAATCCAAAGGCTCTGATTTTACTTTTTAGGCCGTTCTTTTTGCAAACATATTTCTTCATTCTAATCCGATCAGCGGTCTAAGCACAGGTCATTTATTAGCTTTCACCAGATATTTCATTTCAACAAACATATGTCTTCATTCTAATCCAATCAGCGGTAAAGCACATATCATTTATTAGGTTTCAGCAGATATCTCACTTCAACATTATTAGAAACCTCAAAAACCATCCGATAAGATAAGTAACAATGGGTTTATTTAAAAAAAATATATACATCATCGATTCCCTGAAGCAATGCTTGTGCGGGAGACAACCCTCCTAATAAATAAAAAAAAACAAGAAACAAAAAAAAGAGAGAAAAAAAAATAGAAAAAAAAACAAAAAAAACAACATAATTAGAGCTCAACTTACCGGACCCGAAAACCAACGAACCTCCAAACAACACCCAACAAAAATATAATAATTATAATCATATTCAGCTGCAACTAAACCCTCCTCAAAAACAAAACTTAAGTGGCGTGGAATAATCCATTCAAAATATACACATCAAAACAATGAATCTTTAGCGACTTACGAAAATCCTGCAAACCCCCAACATTCCTCAAATCCTCTGGCAAACTCTCCCAAACTAACGGAACAACATGGCGAATTGAAAACCTAGACCTAGACGTGACCATAGCTGGTCTTCGCATCAACTGAGAAGATCGTGTCAAATGATTGCCTTCCTAAAGGTTGAGATAATTTGCCTTCCTAAAGGTTGACGATATCCAATGACATTGCACGGGTGGAATGTTATCCAATCCAAGAATGAGCGGAGCGTTATCCGATCCAATCCAAGGATAATGCGCAAAATTGTCTGGACGGGCAAGTTTTGTTGCACATCCAATGTAATCGAGGATCAC
>JAQQPU010007479.1:6559-24476 GCA_029168905.1 Artemia sp. Kazakhstan ARC1039 | reverse complement strand
CCATACCACCTCTGTTTATGTCCATTTTGTTACGTTTTTACAAGTCAAACAACCATTTCTGGGGGGGTGGGGATTCAAACCGGGTAGCCCCCCCTTGATACGGCCTTGGAACATGTATATAATTTTAGAAAAGGAGTTAAACACCCAAATACAGTGCAACCGTTATGAAAATCACCAAAAGTATCAGTTCAACTGTTTTTGAAGACTAGTCACTCAACGTGATACATATGAAAAACCGTTATTGATTAAGTACATAGTAAATCTGTAACAAGTAAAATAGAAATAAATAGCTTTTTAGGAGTCATAACGATTAAGCAGGAAATTAATACAATCATACCTGACAAAGGTTATTCAAACAGTCGTCCACGTTAATTGTACAGTTTTCTCCGGTAAAACCCTCAGGACATGCGCAAGTGTAATGTGTGTAACGATCAATGCACTCGGCGCCATTTTTGCATGGATTGTGCTCTTTTGCACAAAATGGAATTTTCTTTTCACAGTAATCACCTAAAATCAATAACTATGTATACGGCAGTAAAACTTAATTGACAATAATAATTTATATCATAGCATTTACATTTGGGTTTGCCTTCTGAAGGTATTGTTCAGAACAGCCCTCCATCTCCCAAAAATAATTAACAGTAAATATTAACAATTATAGAAATTAAAAACAAGTTACAAACAATATAAAAATTAAATATATAGGGAATAGAATAGATTCTGATTTATTTTCTACGCACCAAAATAACATGAAGTTATGCAACGTAATGCATACAATGGCACACAATTTAGCAAGTAGGGTAAAAAGAGGTTCATAGACGTCAGTTCAGATGCATATTTTGTATATCATTCATACATTTGTATATTTTGCACCATATTTATATTAATAATATTATAGGCTATCATATGGTTATATTATGATCATATCATATGAAAGGATCTTCTTCTGATATTGCTCAGTAGGACACTCCACCGAGTCCACCCCCAAAAAAACTGATGGCCTAGAAATACACCGCTTCATATTTTTCGATTTCCCATCCCCTCTCCTACAAAAAAAAATAAATCCTCTGGTATCCAGGGAACATCCAGAGAAACGAGTCCTAACTTAAAATGATTTAGTATCTTGCTATCTCATGTGATTCGGAGCTAGCTTTGTATACAGTTATCCTCACCTTTTTTTGAAGAAGTGTCGGCAAAAAAAAGAACTGTTAATAAAAATAAGGACATTAGGAAACTCCGCCTCCAAACAAACTGATGACCTAAAAATACACCTTTTCGTATTTTCAAAAACATAGGCAGCGTTCCAAGGGCGCACAGCGTTTCAGTTGTGCTCTAGCAAATCACACTAATGTAAAAAAAAAATTGAACAATTGACATATATAAATGATTTGACTTAAGTATGTAACCTAGGGTAGACCTTTGTATCCATCCCTCCACCCCTACCCAAAATGTTGTGTTCCCTTAAAATATCCAATCTCCTCAACATACATCGTGCGTTTATATCCCGTCAAGTGCCTACACAACTGGCGTAATTTAAAGTTAAAGTTGCGTAATTTAAATTTAATACACGCAATGGCATAAAAATTAGCGAAAAATAATAAAAATAGGTGGACAGTTGTCATTTTAGGGACGTTCAGTCTAAGGAAGAAGTTTAGAATAAAAACTTAATTTAACAGTTATGTAACTAAAGTCTATTATGACAGAAAAGAATCTAAAAAATCAAAGTCAGGAAAAAGAAATAACAATATTATTTTTTTCTATTCTCATCTACTTTTTCCTACTTCACTGTCAACTTCATCCATATTAAGATTTTTATTTAATAGTAATTGCAAATTAAAAACAGGAGAAAAAATGATATCACTAACGTAAATCTTAACGCCATTTTTTGAGACTTTATAATTTTCCTTTTACTTGAAATTAATTGACTGGGAATAATATAAATTGAAAGCATATTTAACATTTTCTACGGGGAAGAAAAGGTAAGGCTAATAATGGTGATGTGGGATAGGGTAGAGACTACTGAATAAGTCTCTACCTGACCCATAATTCAATTTTTGAATAGGCATACAGATCTAGATTTACCAATAGGCCCACTAGGTCCGGGCTAAGGGGCGTACAATGCCAGGGGGCGCAGTAAATCATCACTGAGTGATTTTTACCTTAACAAAACTGGGCCAATGTTATTTTTTGTCAAAGTGCCAGGTGCACTCCTCTGCCATGCTGCCTATTCACAGAAAAGTGATTTTAAAACAACACAGGAATTCCATAGCCACTTAAAAACTTTCAGATTTCTCCCGAGAATGGCGGCCGAGAGTTCGGTATCACCTCTCTCTTTTATTACTTATGGCTCATCAGCTGCGTTCTGTTCAGTGCTTCCACTATCCCCAAATTTTCGAGGACTTTCACGAAAATCTCGCAAAAACACAGCGGCAAAAAGCCTTAGGCCTAGGAGCGTCAAAGCTTTGATCCCGGTCTGCGTACATATATGAAATTTTGATTAAAAGGAGTAAGAAAAGGCAAAAAATATTTAGTTTTACATTCATTTGCTTCAAGTATTTTAACACAATAGCAATATCGGTATACAATTCAACCTTACTCTCCTTTATAGGACACTTCAAACATCATCATGGAAAAAGCAAAAGCTGGGGGGTTGCCGGCTTTCAAAGATCGAGCATACCACAATGGGTAAAAGTGTTCAAGCATGGCAGGAGCAGGCACTTTGAGATGTACACCGGGGAGTGGAGAATTGGTAGCCTCCGGGTAACAAGGGTCATTTTTTTCTGCCAAATCTCTTTACTGCATAAGAATAAAAAAACAGCCGTGCCATACATGAAAATGAATTTTGTTCTCATCTAATGTCAGTAAAATAGAGCAAAGTTGTAATATCTCAAGAGCAAAGTCGGTATCCCTCAGGAGAGAAATGTTGTCTAGTCTTTCCCCATAAACTATCCGGTTTTAATGAGCTGGCACTGACCCTTTCTCTCACACGTTCAACAAGTTCCCTCGCTAAACCAGAATAGAACAAATGTAATCTTTCCAAAAAAGATGAGCAATGAAAGGGATATTTTCTCACGGCTCTATCTTATTTATTTGTTAATTATCTCATTTTTCAGGGCAAGATAGGAAAATAAATTTAGCTCCATATTAACTTTTTTTTTTCGTTGCTATTACTTTTTGGCTCGTATAAAGCAACGCTAGCTAAAATCAGTTAAAATAAATCAAACCGTGCAGAAGTCAAACTGACCAAGTCCGTAAAACGAACATTCAGGAACAGACCTAGAGCAAAATCTTGGAGGGGGGGGCAATGCAACAAGGGCGCAAATAAGAAAAAATCTTGAGAGGGCCCAAAGTGACAAGGGTGCCAATATTTGACAAGTTTATTTGAAAAAAGAGTGAAAAACAGAAAAAAACAAGAATGAGGGCGCCATAATTTTTTTTGTTTGGAATGGGGGGTCCCCCGCCCCCTGGATCCGCCACTGCGAACAGTGGTGGAAATTTAGAAAGAAAATGATTTTTAGTTTGATTTAGATGCAACAATCCTCTGACTGGAAAAAATATGACTGTTTTTGGTACATAGCAGGGTCTATATTGTGGAGTTTGAAAACATGGAGTTTATGCACATGCAAGGGCGTCGTTTGGGGGGGGGGGGGGGGGGCAGGTGCCCAGAGAAAAATTATTACATATTCCATGCCCCTTGACTATCCTGACATGGACCCCTCTTTCCCCCCCCCCTAAAAATGCTGGAAATTCGCCCCAGTGCATATGAATGCGGATAATGTTCTTACACAGCTGTGATACTCAATAAAGGCCGGGATATGGTACAACATGGTGGGGAAGAGAGTTGAGTGTGAACCTTTATCAGAGTCCTAATTAGTATTTTACATATTAATGTATAAATAAATGCACCAAGAATTTTAATGGGCTACGAAAACACAATAGTTTTATTTTTTAAATACAGCATTTAGAAAATTAGCACTGTGTTTAGAAAATTGTGTTTAGAAAATTAGCACTTGTGTTTAGAAAATTAGCACTATTAGGATCATAGGCAAAACGGAATCAACAATCCAGATAGAAAAATTACCTGGATGTAAATAATTAACTAAGAAATAACAAATTGACTGGATAGAAAGTTAAAAATAATAATAAAATATATAGTCGAAATAAATGCCTCACATATCTTAAGATGGTTGTTAGGATCAAATCGGCGATGCTACGACTAAACTTAGGATTTGACATTTTCACACTTCTGGGATAAATGCTAATACCGATTTGCCAGACTGTTCTCAAAATGATCTTTTGCCCAGGTGGTTCTCCCTTTGAGACCAGCTTAATAGACGATTTTTGGCAATAATCTCGGAAATTTTAAAATTTCAGGTACAACAAATTGGCGGGATAGCCAAGGGAGTCACGTTTGGGGGGACGCTCTCTTCAATATATTCAGCCCGTTGGTAAAAAAAATTGAGTCTACTAAACAGTGGTGTAAAATGCCATAAGCCGATGGAAATATATGACGATGAAAGATAATCTATGAAAGAAGATTAGTCAAGTCGACAAAAAAAAAATACGTAATTGTAATAGCAATATCGCCAAAATCAGTCGGTAAAATCCATTGCTCCCTCATCCCCTAAACATTTTGGCTAGTGACGCCTCTGGATGTTGCGACAAAATGTAGTAATATCAACAGAAAATCGGCCTTGAGTCCAAACTACAGTACTTCATTTTGGCCAGGGTTGCAATTTCCTAACCTACGCTTTAATATCTTAACTAGTTTTAAGTCTGAATGTCGAGAATGTTCTTAGGTTACTCTAGTATGGTCATAGTCAAATTAGTTTTTAAAATTATTATTCAGCGTTTAATAGTAAAACAGTTTTTTAGTGTTTTTTTAGGTATCCTCCACTCTCTGCCACCTAGTACAAATCTCGGGGGGCTGCTTGGTCTACCGCCATGCATGACAGACATTCGTCATACCATGTTTCTTCGCGTCGCAAAGGGCAAACTTCCTCCCCATATGGCATGTACTATACGGCGTGCATAATTTCTGACAGGGGCAAACTCTTGGATTTTTCGATATTAGTTATTATTTAGAGGAGATATCTTTCTGAAAAAAAAAGATCAAATTAGCTGATCAAAAAAAGATGGCAGATTTAATATCAAATGTTTTGATCTTAAACCATAAAAAAGGTAGCAAGTTAATTAGCTGAGAGAGGCTTCTGAAACAATGGCGGATGAAGGGAGCGAGGAGGAGGGCAACAAGGAATTGTTTGTTTTTAACATGTTGCTTAAATTTATGCAAAAACGTGGATCACAGAGAAGGTTCCCGCTTTCATATAAATATTCATATATCCAGTTTTGTTTTTCCTTTGAAGCCCCACTCCCACTACACTATGGTACAGTTGGGACTTGAGCGGTGGTTATTACATTGATTCAAACCTGTCGAGAAAAAAAAACAACCACAGCAAAACAAGATTATAGACAACTGCATCCTCAAACGAACACAAGCCAGTTAGCTAAAGCGAAATCAATTTAAAAACCCATGTATTTGCTGCTACTACTACTACTACCACTACTAACAACTCACCAGAGCACAAAGCCATCTGAATCCAACACAGTTACGCACGCTCCTTCTCCATCCCAATCTATTCAAAGCCTTCCTCTTTACACACTCCCAACGCCAAACGTGGACGTCCTGCTTTCCTTTTAGCCCTAAACGGTTGGCCAAAAAGGGCAATCTTCGGCAATCTGTCATCCTTCATCTGCAGAACGTGCCCTATCCATCTCAACCTTTCTCTCATTATAGGCCTAGAAAGCGGGATTGAACCACACTTTTCGTAGAGCCTACTGTTTGAAGTACGGTCAGTCAGTCGGGTACCCAAAACAATCCGTAGGCAATTTCTCTGGAAAACATCTAGCAAATTTTCGTCCGTTTTCCGGAGCGCCCATGCTTCAGAGCCATACATGAATACTGTCATCGCTGTAGCTTCCAATATTCTAATCTTGGTTCGCAGACTTATGTTACTATTCTTCCAAACTTTTTTAAATTGTGAAAAAAAAACCTGACCCTTGGCCATTCTACATTTAAGATCTTCAAGGCACCCACCTTCTTTACTAATAACATTATGAAGGTAAGGGTAACCCAAGGTAAGTTAACTGAAATTCCTAAAACAGAAATTCACATAATAGCGTAATCAAAGAAATATACTTCACTAAGGTCTACCTAAACCTTAAAGTATCGAGGATATCAAAGTAAAAACATATATCATTCCCTGGACCTATTTTAGGTGTATTCATTCCGCAACCTCATAAAACTTTTTTTTTTGGTTGTTTCAAAATTATCCTGTTTTCAGGGCAGTACCATATTTTCGTCAGTGTTGCCACCTCGATACGTGATAAACAAAGAAACAAAAATAATTGATTAAATTTGACAACTCTTTTCATCCGTAAAAATTCAAACACTAACAATCCGTTGATTCCTAAAGATAACTCCACCTTTAAAGGAAAGTTAGCCTTTTTCAGTTGTTTGGTGCCATTTATTTAATATTTTCTTGCTTTTTTTTATGCTGATTAATTTTTTGCTGATTTTTTTTATTGTTATCATTATTATTTGGTACACGCTACTAACAAAAACTGGATAACTGCATACATATGGAGGTCTTTTTCTGATTCAAAAATTGAGTTTCCGATTTTTACAAATTTTCTAAGATACGAATGGTTGTGTAACCTTCCATTGAACAATTCAAGAGATCAGATTTGATTTTCACTGTCTTTGGTCTTTGAATTTCACTGTTCCAAAATAGGTCACATACAGACTTTCCAGGCTTACCACTATCCCGTTCCCTGAACGTTCCTTTTAGGTAAAATATCCGATATATATTGTTTGCATAGTAGATGATGCCCAAAATGAAATATTATTTTGTAATATCAACACTTCCAGAGCCATTAATCAATAAAGATAATTGGAGCCTCAAGAAGTAAGACTGATATCCAATATTGAAGAATTCCTTAAGCTTGTAATAAAAAAAAGACCAAGAGATTCGAAAAAGCACCTAAAATGATCAAAAACTAAAAAATAGAAACACTGACATCCACTAACCTGTGAAACCTGGGAGACACTCGCACTGGTAGCTGCCGATCTTGTCAACACATGTGGAATTATTTGCACATTTGTGAGTAACACAATCGTTAATATTAATCTCACAATGAGTTCCTTCAAAGCCAAATGGACAGTAACAGCTGAATAAAGAAAAAAAAATAAGAAAAAAAAGCAGTATACTGAATATAAAAGGGTTATAAAAATCAGAATAGCTGAAGCCTTGTTGATTAAATAATTGACTTTTTTCAATAAAACTCAGCGTAAGAGCTTCCTAGATTTTGTATTGTTCTTTATTGTTTTATTGTTCCAAAATGGCGTCCCTTAGATTGACCTCTCTTAGAAGACGTCTCTTACTCATTACGGATAGAGTCGGATATAAATAAGAAATCCCAACCCCAGAAATTCCAGTTTTGAGAGTTAATTTATAATACCAAGACCAAGGAAAATACGGAACACGTAATCGGAAACACGTTAAGCCGAGCTTATTTGTATATTGAAGAATATGATTAGCATTTTCAACGCCTATTGGGAACAATAAAATAGGGGCCGGTGTATTCCCTCGGATAATAACACCCCCCTCCCTCCCGCAGAAAATACCCATAACTTGTAAAACTGAGCAGCCAAAGGTAAAATTAAGACAAAAAAAAATCGAGAAAAGAAAGGATTCTGGAATATTCTACCTATATTACAAAATACATGTAAAACTATAAGTGAAGAGCAACTCAGGTCAATTTTACACCAAAACTCTAGAAAGGAATTTTAATAAAAATTAATATAAAAAAAATTGAACTTTTGGGCTGATTCCAAATATATACAGGTCAAGAAGTTTAACGTTGCACATCAAACTCTTTTTTTTTAATCTTTTTTTTTTAATCAAACTCTACGACCTGAGAAAATTTGCTTGATTAAAAAAAAAGAGAAACGCCCCCACAAAGGCATGTTATTTTGATAAAAAAAAAAAATTGCACAATAGAATTTAGCATATCAGAAAAGTCTACAATAGAAGTTTAAGCTTCTATCTACAAAACTGCGGAATTTATTATTTGCTTCCCGAAGAAAGATCACGGATGCCTGTTTGTTTATTATTTCTTTTTCCAAGAGTGATCGTATCGAACCAACGATCGTAGAAGATAGGGAGACGGCTCATTTTAACGAACATTAGCCGTTGTCTGCCATTTTGTGGCACCAAGCTAGGATGTCGACCCAAGGAGGACCAAATTGCAACCAATTAAAAATTCTGAGAGAGTCAACCGATTTAAAAGTAAAAAAAAAACTACATACTGAGCTTTCCAGTTATGGAGGAAATTAAGTCCTACGGGTTCACATTCATTCCTGAAAAGTCACGTAGTCATTTAAAAGTAAAAAGTATCGATTTTAAATTATTAATAATAATTAAATATAATTAAATATATAATTAAATTATAAAATATAATTTACGATATTTATAATTTATATTATAATATTTATAAATTTATAACATAATAAATAATTAATAAATTAAATATATAATTAAATATACTTAAATAATACATTAAAGGTATCGATTTAAAAGTAAAGGTACTTCACACGGAAAACCTGATGTACGCCTAGTAGCGATGTCGGTGGTACCCAATGTTTTCTGAGAACGGAATTGACGACTTTTTGAAGACTTTCTTTACCTAAACCATTGCTTTGTTATTTGGTATAAGAAGCTCTATCAATTTCGAACTGGCTTGGTTCTGACTTGTGAGTTTAACTTCTTTATTTAGATTAAATTAGAAAAGAAATGTCCCTTAAAATTACTTCAGACGGGGAAACCTTTTGATGTAGGCCTATTGGAAGCGGTCTCGATCGTAAGGGGTAAACTGGTACCATTTAGTATACTCGTCAGCAGGAGCGTCACGTAGGGAGGAGGGGGACGCCCTTCCCCCAATGTTTTCAGCTAATCAGATAAAACAATTTAGTCGGTGAAATAATGGCGCGAAGTAAGATCAGTCTCAGTCGCCAAAGAAAAAAAATGAAGCAATTTTAGTAGAAATATCATCCAAATCAATCGGTAAAAATAAACGGCCAGTTGGTAAAATTCACTACAGCCCTTCCCCTTTAAACATTTTGGGTGTACATTTTCATCATAGGAAAACTGTTCTATAGCTGTCACTAATTCCATATTTTCTAATTATTTTCTTTAATCTTAATCTTACCTTGATTATGGTAGGTTAATCCCCAAGAAAGACGAAAAAGAATGAAAATAAACAAAAATGTAAAAAAATACAATAGGATATGTTCCACCTTACATTCTGCCTAAATTTTGGAATAAAAGTAGACTCTTCCAGAATTCCTTCTTTTCCTAATAATATTTTTATATAAAACTTTCTCCGTAGCTTCTCAGTTTTATATGGGGAGGGGGGATTTTCTGCAAGGGAATGCTCCAGTCGGGGGAGAGGAGATTTTCTGCGGGGGGATTTTCCAGGGAGAATAAGCTTAGCACCCAACTAATTGTTTATAGAAATCATAAAATTAAATTTTCGCAGTAAATATAGAAAATTATGAGTAATAACTTAGTGCATTCAGTAATTCACAGGAGTTGTAAAAGTATTCACCATGATCTTGAACACACAAATTAGGAAGAGAATAAAACCTGATTGATAGACAAATAAGCACGCGTGTACACGCCGTCTACATGTTATCAAAAGCTGTTGCCAGTTCATTTGGTGTGATTGTAAATTTTGGCATTAAAGCCTTCAACTGTATCCGGGTTACTGTATACTTTACTTTTTAAGTTATCCCCCTTAAGAAAATCGTGAGTAATTATTATCAACCACGTAGGTATATTTCTTTAATATCCTTTCTTTTCTGTTTTTCCTTCTGAAATTTTATTATTATTTTCGGTACTTACGTATTATCAAGTTTGATCTGTTTAAAACTGGTTTTTCTGTGTGCACTCTCAGATAATCAGTTTAGCCCGAGTGAGATAAACTACAACATAGGTCTATTTTAATTAAATATTTAATATATAGAGTTGGTTAGGTTTGGCATTTAATATAATGCGTTCTGGGCTGCCTGCTTTCCATAATTCTCTGTTGTAGTTCCCATAATGTTGCTACCACAGTATTATATTTACATCATATTTAGGAATATTTTATTATGATTAACCTAACTTCACTTCTTGAGTGTGGTCAGGATAACGCGTAAGTACCTAATTTTCTTACTAGTTCCAATTGACTTCGAGATTTTTTGAACCTCCAAACAAGCGGAAGCTTTCCCAATGCTAGATCCTAACCCAGAGAAACCTTGGTACACTTGAAACCAACAGACGATTGGAATGCCTAACCTAACATTTGCTACCGTGGGTCACAGACTACATAGGACATTTATTTGTTTAAGCCTTGTCCCTCTAATGAAAGGAAAACCTCTTTGGTACTCGAGAATAAGAGAGATCCAAATTAAATCCATGGATGCTAAAGGGCTCATATTGTAACAGCTCAGTGAATGCAGAGAAATATCCTTACCCAGAAAAACAACTAAATGATGTTGCTTTTTCGACTGATCAATTTATCTCTTAAGCTGTCAAGAAGCTTTTTCCTCCACTAGATTAGTGAGAAGGAAGGATGTTCAAGAGCTATTTTGAAGATTGGTCTTACGGAAAGAAGTGCAAACTATGAGGATAGTGCCCTCCCCCAACCAGTTCCGAAACCATTAATCAATAAAGATATTAAGACCCCCCCCTTCCAACAATTGTTTTAATTAGCCAGTTAGAAATCAACTTGGTCACAAACCTATAGAATGAAGCGCCACGATTTGGACATTGTTCATCATTATGGGTAAAGGACGTTCAACAGCTCTTTGGAAGATTGACGTCATAGAAATGAGCATGAAGATCTAGCGCCCCTCCACCTAATTCTTTAAATATGTTAGATAAAAACAAATGAGCTCACAAACTTGCAGTATGATCCACTGTCATTTTGACATACTTTGAAAGCTCTTTTAAAAACTGGTCTCAGAGACAGAAGTGTCAAGCATGGGGAAGGTGTCCCTGGATACCTCCCACTAAGGTTCTAAATCAATCTGTTAAAAGAAAATCAGCCCACAAACTTGTGGTAAGAAGTGCCACATTTTTGACATTTTTCACTGCTGGGAGTGAAGGATGTTCGGGGGCTTTTATGAAGTTCAGTCTCAGTGTTAGACAGAGGCCGTTTTAGGTAGGGGGTAGAGGGAGCACTTGCCCTAGGTGCAGAAATTTAGGGATGCAAAATTTCAAATAAATAATTTACTGCTTAAAGTCATTTTGCAATTTTTAAAATTTTATTATTACTCCAGAAAAACTTCTGTTTTTCTGAAAACTGAAAAACTGAAACTAGAAACCATAAAAATTCAAAATTACCCCCAGAAAAACTTCTGTATATTTTATTCATAACATACTAAATGTAAACAATGGGAAAATTTTAAATTTCAAATAAAACAACAGAACGCTTTTTAAGTAATTCTTGAAATTGTAATTGTATTAAAATAAATTAGTGGCTGCAGTTGGCAGTAAATATAAGCCAATTGAATCCGAAAGCTTCATTTTTCTCAGGAGCAATCATAGGACGCGATAATTAACAATCTTGCAGGCGCTAAGGTGAGAGGTCAGATTTAAATAAATGGAAAATTCTGTTAATAGACGAAAATTTTGTTAAAATTTGGCCTGAAAAGTTTTGAGAGACAGAGGGGGGGGGGGGGTAATCAAAATTTTGGCCAGGGCGCAAGAGGCCAGATCCACCACTGCTAGCAGATGTGTAAAATATAAGGATGGAGCCCCCTCTCTCGAATATCACTTAATCGTGTTGTTGTTAATCCTTAAATTAGCTCATTCATCCACATAAGTTCCAAAAAATAAAAAAGTACAATTTAAATAAAAAATAAATAAACAACACAAAATAATATAACCCCTATGCTCAGCTTATCAAGGATTATTTTTCTTTTCATACAAAAGGTACTTGGATGCTCAGTAGTAAATTTAAATGTTGATGTAAGAGAGGAAACTCGTAGGCAAAAATGAGGAACCCAGAAACGCTTGGGGAAGGAAGCGTGAAAACGATTCAATTTTATTGTTTACTTGAAATTCTTTTTATTATGATTCACTTTGTAAATGTTGGGGGGGGGCAGCTACATTGGCTCTATATGTAGCTATGACAGCAATTACTACAAAAAAAGTTATCTGAAGCGCTCTTCTTCTTCAAATACTTTGCGCGTAAACAAAAAGAATAAATGTTTTGATATTGAACATAATAAAACATAATATATTTTTTATTTAAAAATAAACAAATAATCATTTTTCACAAATAATTCAAACAAAATATAAAGACAAAAAAAAAATAATAAAAAAACCTTAAGCAGCCATCATCAAGTACTTTGCAAGTAGCCTCGTTTCAAAAAAGATTTCAAGAATAACCATATAAATAGCATGCTATAAATATTACAAAGGACAACAAATGTTTAAAATGAACGAATGATTATTTTTAACAAATAATACAAAAAAATAAAATTTCAAAATAGGGATAAAATCCTTTTTAATAGACAGTGTATAATAAATTTCACAAAAAATACTAGATATTTCGGTCACATATACAGTGACCGTCATCAGTAGTAAAACTACTACTCTATTAAAAAGGATTTTATCCCTATTTTGAACTTTTATTTTACCGTCATGGAAAGGCAGTGTGGTCTCCGAAATCATCTACATAATACAAAAAAAAAAACAAAAAAAACTTGAAGCAGCCTTCTTCAAGTACTTTGCAGGTAGCCCCGTTACAACAAAGATTTCAAAAAACAAGCGAAAGAATAGTATGCTAAAAATATCATAAATGACGTTATTTGTTAAAAATAATCCAACAATTACTTTTCACAAATAATACAAAAGAAATATAGAGAAAAAAATTGAAGCGGCCTTCTTCAACCATTTTGCCGCTAATCCCATTTCTACAAGTATTGCCCAAACAAGTAAATAAATATTACATTAAAAGTGTTATAAATAACACCATTGGTTTAAAATTAACAAGTTTTTCATAAATAATAAAAACAAAATAACAGAACTAAACAAAAACAAAAGAGAAAAAAAATTACCTGAAGCGGCCTTCTTCAAGCACTTTGCAGGTAGCCCCATTTCTGCAAGGGTTCCCAAAGCAAGCATCGATGGCATGTTCACATTGGCGTCCATGGTAACCAGGTGCACATTTGCATTTGAAGTCACGTTCTGGAACTGATTCACAACTTGCACCATTTCTGCATGGAAAATTATAACATGCATCGCATTTGGCCATTATTTCATTTGGAATTTCTTCTGAAAGCAAATTGAAATTTATAATTACAAATAAAGGAGAAACGATAAGTATTTAAAGCAGAGGAAGAAAATTGAAATAACCCTCAAAAAAGAAATTGGACAAAAACAAAATAAATTAATGCTAATACATGTTATAAATTAAAGACAAATATTATCTATTTACAATAATATAATAAATAAATCACTAAATTCGGCGAAAAATTAATTCTATTAATAAGCTAACTTTTTGTTAGGTGTTAATAAGTTTAAAGTAAAATTAACTCCATTTTTAAATTATTTCATTCAGATATGCTCGGTAATTTGCTTTAACAGATTTTTATTTCATGGAATTAATTAAAAAAAAACTTTCCGAAAAATAAGCTTTTCAAAGAAAAGTAAAGGCCATTTTAAACTTAAGCTCAGCAGATACAAATACCTTTTAAAATTCAAACTCAAAACAACCAGAAATTACTATTAAAGAATAAATGAAACCCAAAACGAACAGAAATTAAATAAACAATCATAGCAAAAACATACAAAAATTAATAATATAAATGAATAAATAGATCTTAAAGCCAGTAATGCTTAGATTGAATATAAATATCAAGCTTAAAACGAAAAAAATATTTTCCTATTGAAGTATAAATGAAACTAAAAACGAACATAAATTAAATAAACAATAAATGCAAACAAACATAAAATAGATATTAATGTAAATTAGATATTAATAAATAAATCTTAAAACGAGCGAAACTTAAATTGAATATGCAAATCAAGCTTGAAACGAACAAAAATCACCACAAACAAGAGTTTGGGCATGACCTCCTTCTCTCACTGTAAAAGTCTAAAACCTACTGCGTTATTGGCGCTTTACTGAAAACCAATTTTATGACAAATATTGAAAATAAACATTAAAATCATAGTAACATTTTGAACTGATGAGCTTTCAGCAATTAATATCTTTATCATCAATATTCAGTTTAATTTATTAGCTCTTTTTAAAGTTGTTAAAGACAAATATAGTTTCCCTACAAACAAGTGTTTGGATACTGCCTCCTTTCCTAACTGTAAATAAAGACCAAAAGGCTTCTGCGTCATTGGCGCTTAACTGAAAACGGATTATATTACAAATATTTTCTTTTCCAGTTCTTACAGTATTGAAAATAAAAATACAATTACAGTGAAATAAATTCTTGAACTGATAGATCTTTCAACAATTAATGTCATTATACATCTAATATTCAATTTAACGGTGTTTATACTTTCCAAGACTGTTCAAGGCGCATATAGTTTTCAGTAAAGTGCTAATGACGCAGTAGGTTTGAGACTTTTACAGTGAGAGAAGCAGGTCATACCCAAACTCTGGTTTCTGGTGATTTTTGTTCGTTTCAAGCTTGATTTGCATATTCAATTTAAGTTTCACTCGTTTTAAGATTTATTTATTAATTTACATTAATATCTATTGTATGTTTGTTTGCATTGATTGTTTATTTAATTTCTGTTCGTTTTTAGTTTCATTTATACTTCAATAGGAAAAGATTTTTTTTCGTTTTAAGCTCGATATTCATATTCAATCTAAGCATTACTCGCTTTAAGATCTATTTCTTCATTTATATTATTACTTGTTGTATGTTTTTGCTGTGATTGTTTATTTAATTTCTGTTCGTTTTGGGTATCATTTATTCTTTAGTAGTATTGTCTGGTCGTTTTGAGTTTGAATTTTAAAAGGTATTTGTATCTGCTGAACTTAAGTTTAAAATGGCCTTTACTTTTCTTTGAAAAACTTATTTTTCGGAAAGTTTTTTTTAATTAATTTTTGTTGTTTTTAATTGCAAAAAAATTCAAGCTTTTAAAAATTCCTTATTTCAAAATCAAACTTAAAAACAATAAATCAAATATTCATCAAAGTAACAAAATCAAAGTGAAAAAATGGGTTTGTGTCAACCTCGGAGTTTTTATTATCTGATGTTTTAACTATTTTTAACAAAATTGCTATCTCAAAATTTTTATCGGATGGATTTGGGGAAAAAGGGCGTGGGTGGACTAGATTAAGCTCCGGTCTCTTTTGACTCTTTAAAAGTGAACTAGAGCTTTCTATTTTCAGTCAAATAAGACCTCTCTGAAGTTTATACGAGTATCACTTCTATAAGAACCATATATATCCCCAGAGTATAACTTACAACCCCTATCCCTGGGCCCTGGGGGGGTTGTGTCGACCCTGGAGTTTTAATATCTGATGGTTGAACTATTTTTAACAAAATGGTCACCTGAAATTTTTATCAGATGGGTTTATCTGAACTACAACTTTTAATTTCCATTCAAATGAACCCTCTGAAGATTATACGAGAATACCTTCCATAAGAACCATATATGCCCCCAGAGCAATACTTACAACTTCTGCCCCGGCCCTGAGGGGGGGGGGGGGGTTTCGACACAGGAGTTTTTCTTATCTGATCTTGGAACTGTTTTTAACGAAATGACCATACGCAAAGGAGTTTCTGTTATATGATCTTTGAACTATTTTTAACAAAATGGCTACCTCAAATTTTTATCAGATGTCTTTGGGGAAAAAAGGCTTGGGCGGGGGGGGCAGTTGCCCTCCAATCATTTTTTACTCTTAAAAAGGGCACTAGAGCTCTCGATTTCCAATCGAATGAGCCCCCTTTGAAGTTTATATTACGACCCCTTCTATACGAAGTGCCTCTGGGAAAAAAATAAACGGAGTGTGGGGGGAGGCTAGCTGCCCTCCAATCACTTTTGACTCTTAAAAAGTGAATTACAACTATCAAATTCCAATCAAATGAGCCCTTTAGGAATTTTATACGAGCATCCCTTCCATAGCAACCATATATGCAACAAGGGCATAACTTACAATGCCTACCCCCGGGTCCTGGGGGGCTGTGTCGACACCGGAGTTTTTTGTTATCAGAGCTTTGAACTATTTTTAACGAAATATCTATCTCAAAATTTTTATCTGATGCATTTAGGGCGTGGAGGAGGGGGAGGCTAGTTGCCCTCCGATCTCTTTTGACTCTTAAAAAGTGAAAAAGAACTTTCAATTTCAAATCAAATGAGCCCTTTCCGAATTTTATAAGAGCATCCCTTCCATAAGAACTATATATGCCCCTAGAGCATTACTCAAAACGCCTATATCCGGGCCCTGGCGGGTTCCGTCGACACGGGAATTGTTCTTATCTGACCTTTGAACTATTTTTAATGAAATGGCTATTATAAAAATTTTATCGGATGGGCTTGGGGAAAAAAGGGTGTGGGGTGGGGGGGGGGGCTAGTTACCCTCGGATATCTTTTGACTCTTGAAAATTGAACTAGAACTTTCAATTTCCAAACAAATGAGCCCCCTCTGAAGTTTATACGAGCATCCCGTTCATAAGCACCATATATACCCCCAGGACAAAACTTACAACGCCTATCCCCAGGGCTCCGGGGGGCGTTTTTGTTATCTAATTTTTGAACAATTTCAAAAAAACTGGCTATCTCAAAATTTGTAGCGGACGGGTTTGGGGAAAAAAGAGCGTGGAGGGGGCTAGTATAACTCTCTTGACTCCTAAAAAGTGAACTAGAACTTTCAATTTCCAATCAAATGAGCCGTCTATGAAGTTTATACGAGCAACCCTTTCATAAGAACCATGCCCTTAGGGCATAACTTAGAACGCCATCCCCTGTGCCCTCGGGGGTTGTATTGACACCGGATTTTTTCTTATTCGACCTTTGAACTATTTTTTTTAACAAGATGTCTATCTCAAAATTTTCATCAGATGGGTTTTGAAAAAGAAGGCATGGGGGGTAGCTTCCCTCGGATCTCTTTTGACTATTAAAAAGAGAGCTCGAACTTTCAATATCCAATCAAATGAGCCTTCTCTGAAGTTTAAACAAGCATCCCTTCCATAAGACCCATATATGCCCCCAAGGCATAACTTACAACGCCTGCCCCCGGGCCAATTTTTGCTATATTATCTTTGAACTATTTTTAACAAAATAGCTATCTTAAAATTTTTATTGGATGCATTTGGGAAAATAGGGTTTAGGGGGGGGGATGGAAACTGGTTACCCTCCAATATCTTTTGACGCTTAAAAAGTGAACTAGAACTTTCAATTTCCAATCAAATGAGCCCTCTCTTAAGTTTGTAGGACAATGTTGTCTGTACAAAAACCTTATATACCCCCAGGGCATAACTTACAACCCTTGCCATGAGGGTTTTGGGGGAGTTGTCATCCTCAAAGACCTAATTTCTAAAACTTAAAACTACGTTTAATAAAATGAGGGGGTTAGTTGCCCTCAAATCACTTTCGACTATTAAAAAGGGCACTTTGAACTCCCAATCGAATGACCCTTTTTTGAAGTTTCTACGACACCACTTTCTATAAAAACCTTATAAGCCCTCAGGGTATAACTTAAAACCCTTGCCTTGAGGGTTGTGGGGGAGTGTCCTCCTCAAAAACATACTTTCTATCTGAAAATCAACTACGCTGAACAAAATGGCTATCTCAAAATTTTGATTGGATGTGTTTGGGGGAATGATGGGCGTGGG
>JAQQPU010007478.1:0-38733 GCA_029168905.1 Artemia sp. Kazakhstan ARC1039 | reverse complement strand
TTAAGGCTTTTAATTCCTGAATACTCAAATCACGTCGTACAGGGTGCCTCCTAATCTCTGTACATTTTAAGGTTCGAACTTGTGACTCAGCCTCTTTAACAGCCCCCCCAACTGTGCCTCCTAATCCCTGTACGTTTTAAGGGTCGACCTTGTGACTCAGCCTCTTTAACTCTTTAGAAAACGTAATTTTGTTCAATTTTTTTTAAACTTCTTTTTTTAAACTTTAAATTCAGTATATAAAAAATTTCCTCTGACGGGGAATCGAACCCGGGTCTTCCGCCTGACAGTCAGGAGTATCGACCACTTCACCAAAGACACACACAATTGTAATTGTATTTTTAGTATGTGGAATCTATTTTTGACGCAAGCAATTCCCCACAAAACTTGATATTTGGTTTTTGGAAAACAGGGAAGGAGTGATCAGATTGAGCTGAAAATTCGAGGAAAAGCTCCCAGGCCCCAGGAAAACTTATCCTCTAAATTTCAGCCCGATCAGACAAAGTTAAAGGGGGGCTGTGGTGGAAAAATTTAACATGGGCTCTTATAGGAAAACGAGGTTTTTCGTAAATGTAAATTCGGGGGATAATTTTTTCGGTCTGAAAATATCAAAAGGCCCTAACAGGTCGAATTCTGCTTCGAATGAGTCCTCATTCACCCGGATCAGTTGCCAACTGTGGCCTGTAGGCGTGACTAGCAAGAAAAAAAATTAACTTTAAGTGGCTATATTTGTTTTTTGGAAAACAGGGAAGGAGTGATCGGATTGAGCTGAATATTTCGAGGATAATTTCGAGGCTAAGCTCCCGGGCCCTAGGAAAGCTTAACCTCTGAATTTCAGCCCAATCGTACAACGTTAAAGGGGGGCTGTGGTCGCAGGGTAAAAACTTCCGGCCCACTTTTACCCATGAAGATAAAGTCGGAGGGGGGTGAAATTTTGCAAGTTTCTTAGTTTGAGCTTGGGCTACTAAATGCGATTACCGCTGTCTCTCTGCGACCGCTAGGACCGGAAATCGCTTAACATTGTGGTGGGTTGCCTCTTTATAGAGGCACAAGTGTGCCTCCTTGATATGCGTTTTTGTATCTCTCACTCTCTTTGCTGTGTATCTGGGTGGGTGTTTGCTTCTCCCATGTGTCTGGGCGGATGTTTACTTCTCCCAGTGCCTGTCTTTGTCGGTTTGTATGTCTTAACCTATGTATTTGTATGCGTTTTTGTCTCTCTCACTCTCTTTACCTGTGTATCTGTGTGGGTGTTTGCTTCTCCCAATGCCTATCTTTGTTGGTTTTTATGTCTGAATCTATACTCTCACTCTCTTTGCCTGTGTGTCTTGGCGGGTCTACGCTTGTCCCAGTGCCTGTCTATGTCGGTTTGTATGTCTGAATCTATATCGTTGTATTTGTTTTTGTTTCTCTTACTCTCTTTGCCTATGTGTCGGGGCGGGTGTTTACATATCTCAGATCCAGTCGGTTTGTATATCTGGATCTATATATTTATATTTGTTTTAGTCCCTCCCACTTCCTTTGCTTGTGTTTCTGGGCGGGTGTAAGCTTTATCTCAATGCCTGTCTTTGTTTGTTTGTATGTCTGAATCTATATATTTGTATGTGCTTTTATATCTATCACTCTCTTTGCCTATGTGTATGGGCGGATGTTTGCTTCTCCCAGTGCTAATCATTGTCGGTTTGTATGTCTGAATCTATGTATTTTTATGTGTTTTTGCCTCTCTCACTCTCTTTGCCTGTGTATCTGGGTGGGTATTTAATTCTTTCAGTGTCGGTTTTTACGGCTGAATCCATACTCTCACTCTCTTTGCTTGTGAATTTGGGTGGGTGTTTTCTTATCTCAGTGTCTGTCTTTGTCAGTTTTTACGTCTGGATCTATACTCTCACTCTCTTTGCCTCTGTGTCTAGGCAGTTGTTTGCTTGCCCAGTGCCTGTCTTTGTTGGTTTGTTTGTCTTAATCTATGTGTTTGTATGTGTTTTTGTCTTTCTCACTCTCTTTGCCTGAGTATCTGGGTGGGTGTTTGCTTTTCCCAATGTTTGTCTTTGTCGGTTTGTACGTCTGAATCTAGACTCTTACTCTCTTTGCCTATGTGTCTGGGCGGGTGTTTGCTTTTCCCAGTACTTGTCTTTGTTGGTTTGCATGTCTGAATCTATATAGTTGTATTTGTTTTAGTCTTTCTCTCTCAGCCTCTTTATCTTTGTGTCTAGGCGTGTGTTTGCTTCCCCAAATGCCAGTCTTTGTCGGTATGTAAATCTGAATCTATGTATATGTTTGTGTTTTTGTCTCCCTCGCTTTGTCTGTGTGTCTGGGTATGTGTACGCCTGTCCCAGTGCCTGTCTTTGTTAGTTTGTATGTCTGAATCTATGTATTCGTATGTGTTTTTGTCAGTTTGTATGTCTGAATCTATATATTTCTATGTGTGTTTACCTTTCTCACTCTCTTTGCCTATGTGGCTAGGCAAGGGTTTGCTTCTTTCAGTGCCTATCTTTGTTGGTTTTTAGTTCTGAATCTATATGTTTGCTTTTGTTTTCTTTTGTCTCTCTGACTCTTTTGAATGTGTGTCTGGGTGGGTGTATGCCTATCCTCGTGTTTGTCTTTGTCGCTTTCTAGGTCTGAATCTATATATTTGTATGTGTTTTTGTCTCTCTCACTCTCTCTGTCTGTGTGTCTGGGCGGGTGTTGCTTATCTCAGTGCCTGTCTTTGTTGATTTATATGTCTGAATCTATATAGTTGTATTTGTTTTTGTCTCTCTCACTCTCTTTGCCTATGTGTCTGGGTGGGTGTTTGCTTGTTCCAGTGCTTGTCTTTGTCGGTTTGCATGTCTGAATCTATATAGTTGTACTTGTTTTAGTCTCTCTCTCAGTCTCCTTACCTTTATGTCTGGGTTAATGTTTGCTTCCCCCAATGCCAGTCTTTGTCGGTTTATATGTCTGAATCTATATAGTTGTATTTGTTTTGGTCTCTCTTAGACTCTTTGCCTATGTGTCTGGGCGTGTGTTTGCTTCTCCCCATGCCTGTCGTTGTCAGTTTGTATGTCAGAATCTATGTATATGTTTGTGTTTTTGTCTCTCTTTCTCTCTTTCTCTCTTTGTCTTTGTGTCTGGGTATGTGTAATGTTCTGTCTTTGTTAGTTTGTACGTCTGATTCTTTGTATTTGTATGTGTTTTTGTCAATTTGTATTTCTGAATCTATATATTTCTATGTGTTTTTGGCTTTCTCACTCTCTTTGCATTCGTGTCTAAACAAGTGTTTGCTTCTCCCGGTGCCTGTATTTGTTGGTTTTTAGCTCTGAATCTATATGTTTGCATGTGGTTTTTTGTCTCTTTCACTCTCTTTGCATGTGTGTCCGGGCGGGTGTTTGCCTGTCCTCGTATTTGTCTTGTATTTGTATGTGTTTTCTGTCTCTCTCACTCTCTTTGTCTGTGTGTCTGGGTGGTTGTTTGCTTATCTCAGTGCCTGTGTTTGTCGATTTATATGTCTGAATCTCTATAGTTGTATCTGTTTTTGTCTCTCTCAGTCTCTTTGCCTATGTGTCTGGGCGGGTGTTTGCTTATCCCAGTGCCTGTCTTTGTCGGTATGTATGTCTGAATCTATATATTTGTATATGTTTTTGTCTCTCTCACTCTCTAAGCCAGTGTGTCTGGGTGGGTGCCTGCTTGCTGCAGTGTCTGTCTTTGTTGGTTTGCATGTCTGAATCTATATATTTGTATGAGTTTCTCACTCTCTCTGTATGTGTATTTGTTAATCTATCTCAGTTTCTGATAAAACCTCGATGAATCTGCTAGCGAACCCAAGGAATTACGGGAATATAACAAACAGATAACACATTTTAAATGAAATATTGACATGTATTATATTAATATAAATATATGGTAGATACATTATTATACATTATTAATATCAATGAACAAATTTGGACATTTTGAATCTGTTCCATAAAATAGTTCACCTTGTTCTCTCTTGATACTTTGGCTATTGTCTTCTCTTAGTTCGTAAACAGTAGAATAATCATTATTCGATTTTGAGTCACACACAATTTTTACTGGTGTGTCATCGAGAGGCTAAATATGCGTTTCGTCTTTGGTATTATTTGGTTTATTGACCGTTTGATCAAAGATGTTAGTAACGTTTGCTGGCACTTTGTTTTTCATCGATTCATCTTTATATACCTTAGTTATATTTTCTGCCAATGCCCTTTTATTTTTCCGGCAATTTCATTGTCTATTATCACATTATTTTTACACAGGTAACAGTTCTGTTACGTAGACAAGATATGGTTTATGATATTAGTAGAAGAGTAGGTCCTTCTTCTCCCCCTTGCTTTCATTTGAATGCTAATACGTTAAAGATGACGATAGGTTCTATCAACAGGTAGCATGTTATCAGAAGCACTAACAAGAAGGTACCCCTCTTCATCAACTATTATTTTTATGTTAACGTTCTCTTTGAGTACTGACTTCTCTGGAAATGATACTTTCGCATATCCACCATTGGTACAACGGAATTTTTGGTACTCCAAAGAAATTTAATTCCTTACTGTCATGACAACGCATGCATACGTTTGCAATAGTGCTACCACTTGTTCTTGTTTCACAGTTCAAATACTTCTCCATGTCAGCATTCAATGCTCTATTAACACTATCATGTCAACACACTTTCTTAAAATTCTTCATCTTCACTTTTTTAAAGATATGAGTTATGCGTTTATCCTTCCATAGCATAAAAAATACTGATTTAATACATGTAATAAACTATCTAGTGTCGATAACCTGTCATAGAATGCCAGTGGGAAAGCCGACTCGTGTCTATGAGCAAGCATGGAGTACGATTGGTAGACCAGCAAGAATATTTCATGTCATTTTAAGATACATAAGAAAAGTTGAATAATTTTAGTCCCAAAAAGTTCAGTCCCAAAAAAAGTGCTACTAAAAACATTATTTTTCTAATAGTAAAAGTCACGACTAAAATATCTATACCATTCTCGTTTTGAATTTGGAAAACATTAAATGTGAATTTCTTATGTTTTAAGTATGTTTTATCTCATTCGAAGACATGTAAAAAAAGTTGAAAAAATACCATGTTAAAAAAATAATAATAAAAAAACTTCAAAAAAAGTAAACAAGAATGGAGGGAGAGGGCCCAAGAAAGTTGGAGGGAGGGGTCTCCTTGGAGGTTGGGGATAGGGGACCTTTGGAGGTTGAGGTCCTTGGTGGTTAGGGTCATTGATAATTGCGATCCTTGATGCTTCAAACCTATAAACACCTCACTACTCGATTTCTAAGGATTTCTAAGGATTGTTCTGAATTTCTTTATTAAAATTCTTTTCTTGGCATCTACATCGCTATTAGTATAAACTTTTTACTATACTCGAATGTTAGAGAATATTTTATATAGACAACACTGTTCAAATGGTACTTGTGTACGATACAGAACACATCTGAGATGTAAAGCTAGGTTAAGTCACAAGGTCATTTTGTCATCGTTAACCATTTCCATAGATTGATGTTATTCCAAATTTAAAATAAATTACCTATGAGTTAACAACCCCTTCGGGCTTACCTTAACTGGTAATCAGCTTAACCCCTTTTACCACCTTCATACAATCCTATTAAAAATGTTATCAAGCTCTGTTTCACCCCTATTAATCAACCCTTATTCAATCATCAATTAAGATCATTCATTGCAGAGTTATCCAAATCCTATACCTTTTTTCGCAAATTGAGCTAGTTTACACAATGATTCAGCTTTTTATCATTATTAGAGACCACTAATAATGTAAACGACACTGGACGAAAACGAAGTTTAACCCATTTTTAGCACCTTCATTCAATCCAACTAAAAATGTTATCGAGTTCTGTTTCATCCCTATTATTCAATCACCAATTAAGATCATTCATTGCAGAGTTATCCAAATGCTATTACTTTTTTCACAAATTGAGTTAGTTTAAGCAATGATACAACTTTTTATCATTATTAGATACCACTAATAATGTAAACGACACTGGACGAAAAAGCAGTTTAACCCTTTTTTAGCACCTTCATACAATCCAATCAAAAATGTTATCGAGTTTTGTTTCATCCCTATTATTCAATCACTAATTAAGATCATTCTCATCCCCATTATTCAATCACCAATTAAGATCATTTAGACCAGATTTATGCCAATTGAATACCTTTTTTCGTAAATTGGGTTAGTTTACACAATGATACATTTTTCAACTAAAAATTATTTTGACCGTAGTATTCCATTCTTTAATTACCAGCGACACATTCCTAAGCAAACCAGTCTTAAATAAAGGCAATGGTCCAGAAAATGGGTTTTTGCGAAAGTTGTTCATCTTAATTTATACCGAAAAACATGATTATATGACCTTCAGGCCAAAACTAGTATTTTTACAAAGAGACCACCTTTGAATACGCATTATGACGATCCACAGTTTTGACTATTGAACCTAGAAAAACATGTCCGACAAGTCTTGTGTAATTCCTTGTAGGGTTCAAACTGTATAAATGGATATTTTGGAGCACCGTTAGTAACACATCTCTGATTGGCCAAGAAAATAGGTGTTGCCTCAGAAACCCGTCTGCTAAGGCATATACCGTTCGTTGTAATAGCCCGTGATAAAGGCATATTTCAAAATCACTGGCTGAACATATAGATACCTGCCCGTGATAAGGCATATTACGCAATCACTCGTAGGACCTTTATATACATTACTACTTACGTAGTGCTGATCTTCGTAGAAAACCCGGATTTGATAAAATGATTTGTTTAAGTATTGTCTGTTTTTAATTGTTTTTATTTATTCGATTATTGAAATCTGTCCCTGGTCAGGCGTGTCAATAGAGATATGGTACATTCTCCCCATCTAGACTTTGTTTCCACCCTAGAATATGAAAAAAAATATTTTTCTTAATTTCACTGAAAAATCTTTGTTGGTATTTTCATCGGAGAACGCCTTTTTTATTTTCATTGAAATAAAAATTTGACGGCCCTTGGATATAGGGTCGAAAAATTCATTTAAAGCTGCGTTCCACTGTCTTATATAAAAAAAAATTCCCTATTGTTTTATGTTAACTGATACCACCTGTTCTTTGTACCAACTCTTTAGAACATAAATGTTTGCTATGTTTTTAACAGTTTGCTTTTTGTTTAGTGTCTTTTCTATTTTTTTCCTTTATCTTTCATTTTTTTCTTATATTGTTTCTGTTTTAAATAATAACAATATTTTGGAGCGTCACAGCTCTTTAAAAAAGGCTAAAATAAGTCACTGACATAATAACTCTTTGATATTAAACGATAAATTGAGGTAATCCAATTGCAATATTAAATTCAAATATCAATTCATTTTATCTATAGTTATAATAATAACCTACTTCATTAGAAACCTAGTTTTCTCAATTTATATTTATTGAGCGTTTTTTCTCCATTTTTTTTCCTTTTATAGATTTGACTGAAACATAGTTGTAAGCCCTTAAGGTCACAACCCTTCCCCGTCCCCCTGTTCGAGGAATACTTTTCTTATCCAGAAGCACCCTCCTTGGCATTTTTAGATGCCCCATCCCCCTATACTGACAAAAATTTGAAAAAGTGATTTTGTTTCAAATACTCAAAAGATCATGTAACTTCGCCTCTGCGGATGCAATGCCTCTGTGGATGGAATTACGAGTTACGCGCTACAATCGTGTTACTTTTTTTTACCTACTGCCTGTATTTTTTTTGTCTCATATCGAAAATCGCCTTCTTATATATTTTAGACCATTAGTTTACCTTCCCCTGTAAGCTGTTATTTTTTCTTTATTCATCTGCTTTTAATAATCAGATAACTATATTTTTCCGGGAATATAACTTTATTTACGCATAATTTACAAAAAAGAAACGCCAAGGAACCTTTCGCTTCGTTAGGCCAACTCCAACATCCAACACATATTTCAATATAAATAGACAAAAACAAAACGAAATTCCCCGCTGACGGGCTAACAAAGCCACAACCAAAAATTCCAATATGGCACTACTAAAAAACAAAATGATAATTATTGCTACAAAAATCCCTCAATTTTCCCCGAAAACTACTCGGTCATGCTCACGCACAACCCCAATTGGTAAATGACTCCAGGAGCTTGGCAAAACTTGCCGAGCAGAGCACTGTGACCGGTTTGTTTCTCACATCGGCCGCCGAAATGCATCTGTATTTCTTGTATTATAATTGTGAAGATTCGCACCAGTTATAAACATTCCATTAAAACATTTATTTCTATTAAGGGGGAAAACATATTATTCAAAATTATTATGCCTTTGTGCGCTTTTTTTAGTTTAACTTACCAGAAGAATTTTCCAACTCAGTAATATGAGGGTTCAAATTCTTGATTCTTCTCGTCTAAATCATTTATACAAACACTCATGTAATCGTGTAAATGTTTCAAATCGTGTAAACGGTTGTATGATATACGCCCTACCTAATGTTCTTCTAGTATGTTTCTTTGGCGCTCAATCCTAATGAAATATACCAAAGTAAGGTAAAAATATAATAGTTTAGAAATAAACTGTGGCTATATATATGCACAGTGGGGGGATGAGGTAAAGTATAGCGTAGCTTCATGCCTAATGTGTTAGGTATAATTATTCTGCATATTATGTAGTAGGAATTGTTTTCGTCCAAATACAGTCCAAATAATTTACCCCCCCCCCCATCTAAATTGCAAATATATTGGCCAAAATATATATTTTCCTTCAATTTTGTCACTTCTTTTTGTTTTGTCTCACGCTAAGCTGAAAAAAAAATACCGAAGAAAACCGGTTCTATAAAACGTCAATGAATGAACAAAATTTGGTAGGGTGTTTATTATACAAGTACCTAATAATATTTTATTGTTACCCTCTGTGCACAACATAGATGCACTAAGAGGAGTATAAAAATAGAGAAGAAAAAATTAGAAGGACACTGACAAAACAAAAATTACTCACAAATATTGACAACTTAACTTTTAAGTACTCATTCAACAAGGGTTAAATTATGTGATATTTTGCATCTTACGAGACTAGGCACTGAATAGATGATAAACCTCAAGAAAATCGACAATTCTAATGCAGCGGTCAACAAATCTACATGAAACATCGTTCATTGTTTGACCAATCTCAAACGTATCGCACTATCGGGACATGTAACTATTACGGGTTCAAACAGAAATACAGAGAAAATACTTGCAGAACCTAAAGGACAACGATAGTAGTATCCCTTCAAAAGGACCGAAAACGCCCATACCCCGATGTACTATTAGACTTGATATCCTCTCATAACCCCATTATCGGTCCCAATACATACATAGGTGGTATACTAGAGGCAATTGGAGCTACTAATCCCTCGTGTGCTATCTATCTGTGCTGACGGGTTCCTATCCTGATGTACTATTGTTGTTGCTAACTCCTTGCATCCCTTCTATCTATCCCAATGCACACAAAGTTGATATACTAGAGCCAATTGAAGTTAAAAATCTCTATCTTCTGGGATAATGACATTTCTGGAAAATTTATATTCCAAGTTTATTTTGTCGCTAAAATAATACAATATTTCCTGCTGGCCGATACTCCCATTACGTCTAGTCTTTAAGATATGAACATTAATGGAAGTATTTGGAAGCCAACTTTAATTTATTGATTAATTAGCACAAAGGGTCACAATACACACATGTCCCTCCATCTGGTCTTTTGAGATACCAACGTCTGTGTCGCTAAAAAAAAATGCAACGATACAAGCGGCCAGTACTTCCATAATGAAAGTTATTTCAGATAAATGTTTGATATAAAACAATGATCTTCCAAGTTATTATCATTCAATGAATTGAGCTGGAAGTGACAGGATGTCTAATAAACGAAGTTTTTATATGGATTCTAACATTCAATTCGAAGAGATCTTTTTTGTGCCATAATGGTATCGAGGACACTTGTTCTTTTGATGGTCAATGAAACTTGTTTCGATACCCAAATTGTAACGGTACCAAACATTGGAATGACTAAAGCCGGCCAGGTATCCTTTTTGTAATGTAACGATCCCGATTATTTTTTTCAATAATTGAACTGAGCTGGGAGTGACAGGATGTCTAATAAACGAAGTTTGATTTGGATTCTAATATACAATCTGAAGAGATCTTTTTGTACCCTAGTCCTTTTGTATGTTTTTTGTAACGTAATTGTCCCGAGCACACTAGTTTTCCATTACTGGGTTTGCACATAAGTTTGAGCCCCCATGTACCCCTCCAGGGCCGTATGTCTACCACCAGGACCCCCATTCCCCCCCCAGCAGTTTGCTTCCTCCCAGTTTTTTTGAACTTTTAACTTTTATTTTTTTAGACTTAGAAATTTATTTTTCTTTTTGAACATGGTGTATTTTTCAAATTTTGTATTCATATCTTTAAATGACATTACATATACTTATTACAGAAATAAAAACCGGTTGATTTTTTATGGTATATGAAATGATAGTAATATCGTGTATGCTTTTATCAAAATCTTATCAAGCATTTCAAGAGTATATTGAACCTCAAGACTGTCCTATGAAATCATCGTCTGGTAAAATTGTTTGCACAACATATACGCCTTTCACGTTTATGGTAAATATGTGTTTTATGTTTTTTTTATATGCGTTTGCCCCCGTGATACTTTATGAACATAAAATGACACATAGATGAACAGACACAAATACAAAACACAGGCACACAGACGAAAAAACAGACACATGGGCACAAAGAAACACAAACAGACACATATGCACAGAGAAACATGGCCTTACAGACATGGGCAAACGGATGAACGGTGGGCAGGAGGCAGCTCCCCTCCCCCAGAACTTCAAATTTACACAAAATATGTCTGAAGAAGTAGTTTGTTGAAAAAGCATATACCGGAAAAAGTAGTTGAAAAAATGTAAATGGCTAAAACAACAGTTGATAGAAGGTAGATGGTTGAAAAAGCTGGAAATAAACAGCTGGATTGACAGAATAAAAGTAAAACAAAAAGCAATTATCTATAATGTCTTGTAAGGATTTAGCTCTAATCCAAGAAGATGAATGACGAATCTTATTGATGATTTACGATTTTTGGTGATTACTTATTAATAAAGATTTCATTGATAAGATAGAACTTCCTTAAAATGTAAGCTTTTGTGAACTGCCGATTAAAATGCAGCCCCCCCACACCATCTTGCATCACAGAATCGGCTTCCCCCCTAGACAAGAAGCTACGTGCGCCCATGCTTACTGACATACAAACAGAAACACAGACAGAGAAAAAGAGGAAATCGTCATTTAAATCTATATTTTGAGAAATACCAGCCAGAAAGAGGCTCTCCCAATATTTTGTTTAGAATATGGTATACTTTCATATACGCACAGGAGTTTGTCTTTTCCTCTTCGATGCAGAAAATTTTACTGTTATATTAAGGACATGACCTTATGACTACAGATATACATAGACTACAGGATATTTTAAATGCAACTGTGATATTTATTCAAGACAATGATTTGAATCCATGTGTAAAAATAGTGAGATAACCATGTTATTATTGTTGTATTTTTGAAAATAAAATATTTCGAAATAAAAAGAAAAGTTGGTACTATGATTGAAAATTTTTATACTTTGTAGAGCGGACAGACGGAGTAAAAGACACACAGGAACACAAACATACAGACACAGACACAAAGGCACATAGGCAAACAAGCACAGACACACACACACACACACACACACACACACACACACACACACAGAGGCACAGAGACACACACACGCAATAGTTTCCGACTGAAAAAAAAATTATAAAAGCACTTTCTAGGCATAGCAATCTCAACTAGCTGGTATATTTTTAGTGTTTTAGTTACTGACTGTGAATAAAAAAAATAATAAAACACTTCCGGATACAATAAACTCAGCTACTTGGTATTTTCCAAGTCTTTTTGGTGCTGACTGCATATCAATAAATATAATAAACTCAGCTAGTTGGTAAACTCTGACTGTTTTAGTTCCCGACTGAGCATCAAAAAAATTAATAAAAGCACTTTTGACTACAATAAACTCAGCTAGTTGGTAAATTCCAAGTATTTCAGTTGCTGACTGCGTATCAAAAAATTTAATAGAAGTATTTTCGACTGCAACAAACTCAGCTAGTAAATTCAGTTTTTTAGTTGCTGTCTAAGTATTAAAATTTAACAAAAGCCTTTTTTTGTTTTTAAACTGAAATATGAGAAATTTGAATATAAATGAAAATTAAAATATTTTTGAATTCTAGCCTATTGATTCAAAAAGAGAAAATAATGGTGAAACCACTTCGAGAGGAGATGCGCAGCAGTCTCCGGGTCATGTAGATCCGCTAGTAATTGATGTTTTTTGTATGATAGAGAGCATCCCGAGCCCTCAGGATTTGACTAGGCATGAGCTTATTGAAGCATTTCATAGAGGATCAGACGATATTTTGAACGCATCGATTTGGGAAAAATATTTCTGAATCATCCCCCTCCAGATAAAAAGGATACTCATATCTCTATTATATAGTTCCGCTGCACAGAGAAAATGTATAAGAGACTTCGAAAAACAAAACTTTAAATAAAAAAGACGTACATCGTCTGATTTTTTATGATAAACTAAGGAAGTTTGCCTTACTAAAATCAGCCCTAGATTATCAACGCGCAAATTCTCATAAGAAAATGAATAAAATCTGAGGGGGATTGAACCAAACTCTTTCTACTCCAGACTCCTCGAGGACAAAATGATTACACAAAACTCTCTTCATCTGACCAGATAGCCGGAGCTGTCGTAGGAGCCATTAGGGCATATCATACAAAACTGGCTAACAACCATGTCGGGTTGATGTAAAAAATTTCTGAAAAATAATTATCTCAATGCACAAAAACAACATGACCAGACCGGGACTTTCACTTTCAGTGAAAGGTATATAATAGTCAGATAATCCAGACGACTGTCGACTGTGTATAAAACATAATAAAAGCACTTTTGGGCACAACGAACTCAGCTAGTTGGTAAATCCTGAGTACTCGAGTTGCTGAATGAGCATAAGAAATTTAATGAAACCACTTTTAAGTTCAACAAATTCTGATATTTCATAAATGCCGAGTGTTTTAGTTGCTGACTGAGAATCAAAAAATTTAATAAAAAAACTTTTGAGTACAACAAACTGAAGTGATACGCACAGTGGACACCAAGGGGCGTACCTGATCGTGATGTGTAGATCCAACACAGTAAAAGGTATGGTATAAGGATGTGTGTGCTTCTTATGGATGTGTAATAGTGAGCTATAAGCAATAAACATCTTTAAGCTTAACCTGTCTTTATTTTTAGACTTGTTACCAGAAGAAATCGCACTGCTAGATTCAAACTAAGCTATGATGGATGAAAATACAGACATACCATTTTACTGCGATTTTATCATCTGTAAGGGCCGTTATCATGATTTCACCAATTCTTACGAGTCTAATGCAACCAATTTGGTACATGTGGACATTAGAATTTGGATGAGTTGAATTTGGAAGAGATGAGAAGAAAAATATTGAATGAAATGAATTCAATTACAATAGAGAGAAACTCAGTTTTAGATTGGTCAAGAAAGAAACTAGTGGAATAAAGGGTGGCCTTACTGCCCAGTAAAGGCTAAAAATCACAACGATGGTCTTGGAAACGGAGATACAGTATACTAGAAAGGAATCACAAAGAGCAACATAAAAGATCAAGAAAAGCAGGTTCCTCCTACAGAAATACTTCATATTCCATGAGAAATGACAGAGAAAATTCGGATAAAAGAGATATGGCATAAAGAATTTCATAATGTTCTGAAGAAACTCTCATTTATCAATTTATGTCAAATCTCGTTACTTTGGAACTTATAAGAATGTGTTTGCTTTTATATTTGCAATAAATATTTTTCCCATATTAATTTGGTCTTAGATTTTCATCAAAGCAGGGTTAAGGAGTAAAAGAAAAATGAAACAGACTTTTTTTAATGGTCAGAGATGTATGAACAGGTTTTTGTCATCAAGAATATAATAACAACGCATTTGGGTAAAAAAAACTCAGCTAGTTGGTAAATTCCGAGTGTTATAGTTAATGACAGGTATAGAAAAATTCAATAAAGGCACTTTTCAGCGCAACAAACTCAGTTAGTTTGAAAATTCCGTAGGTTATAGTTAATAACTGAATATAAAAATTTAATAAAAGAAATTTTGAGTACAGCAATCTAAGCTAGTTGGGAAATTCCAAATGTTTTAGTCAATAACTGAGTATAAAAAAAACTTATTAAGGCCACTTTTAAGTACAACAAACTCAGTAAGTTTGCAAATTCCGAATATTTTAGTTGCTGAATAAACATATAACATTTAATAAAAGCACTTTTGAGTCCAGCATACGGAACTAATTGGTGACACCGTGTGTTTTAGTTACCGACATCATATGACAAAATTTTAATCAAAGCACTTTTCAGTACAACAAAAAAAAGTTGGTAAATTCTAGGTCTTTTTAGCTGCTGACCACATATTAAAAATTTAATAATTCCCTTTTGAACGCAACTAACTCAGCTACTTGATAAATTCCGAGTCTTTTAATTCGTGACTGAGTATCAAAAATTAAATATAAACATTTTTGCATACAACAAACTTAGCTACTAGGTAAATTCCGAGTGTATTATTTGTTAGCTGAGTACCAAAAAAGTTTAATTAGAACACTTTTGACTACACAAACACAGCTAGCCCGTAAAGTCCGAGTAATTGCTGACTGCATATCAAGAAATTTATGAAATCTTTGAGTACAACAAACTCAGCTAGTTGGTGGTTCACGAGTCTTGTAGGTGGTTTCTGAGTATAACAAATTCGATAAAACCACTCTTGAGTGCAAAAAACTCAGATCGTTAGTAATTTCTAAATGTTATATTTGTTGACTGAGCATCAAAAAAATTAATAAAAGCACAATCATTTTGATTAATCGGTAAATACACCTAGAGCAATCAAAATACAAAAACATTACCATTGGATTTTGCTAAGAAAAGTAAAACCAATTCACATTTTCTTGATAAAGAAACAAATGACTAATATTTGGTAATATCAAGTGAACTTCAGTTGCATCATAAAATAGTTCGTTCGGTCACATCTCTACTGCTCGAATCTATTCATTTACAGTCATAGAAGGCGATATTTTTGACTACCCCAACTGCTGTGATTTATTCCACTATAGTTATAGATTGAAGCACAACTGATTTTTTGTCTAGGTTACGTTAAGTTAACTGATTTTAAGCTAGGTTGGCTTGGGTTCAGTAACCCTGTCTGCACGCTTACTGAACCCAAATGAACCTAGCTTAGAATCAGTTAAAATGCACAATCAAAATGATTGTGCTTTTCTTATTTTTTTTTTATTCTCTGTCAATAACTGTAAGATTTGGAAAATACCAACAGAGTTTGTTGTACTCGAAAGTGTTTTTACTAATTATTTTACACTCAGTAACCAACTAAAAGGCTCATAAATTACCAACTAGCTGAGCTTGTTGTACTTAAAGGTGTTTTTATAAATTTTATTTTTTATACTTATTCCGTAACTAAAGCTCTCGAAAGATTACCAACTAGCTGAGTTTGTTCGACTCAAGTGTTTTATTATTTTTTGATATGCGGTCAGCAACTAAAACACTCGAAATTTACCAGCTAGCTGAGTTTGTTGTAGTCAAAAGCGTTTTGTTAATTTTTTTGGTACTCATCCAGCAAGTAAAAAACTCGCAATTTATCAACTACCTGAGTCTATTGTATTCAAAACTGATTTTATAAAATTTTTGATACTGAGTCCGCAACTAAGACACTCGGAATTTACCTAATAGCTGAGTTTATTGTATGCAAAAGTGCTTTTATTTAATTTTTTATGCTCAGACACCAATTAAAAGACTCAGAATTTACCAAGTAGCTGAGTTTGTTGTCATCAAAAGCGCTTTTATTCAATTTTGATGTGCAGTCAGCAGCTAAAAAGACTTGAAATTTACGAACTACCTGAGTTTGTTGTACTAAAAAGGGCTTTTATTAAAATTTTCCATAAGGTTTCGGCAACTAAAACATTCGGAATTCACCAACTAGTTAACTTTGCTGTACTCAAGAGTGCTTTTATTAAACTTTTTGATGTTCAGTTAGCAGCTAAAGCATTCAGAGTTTGCAAACTAACTGAGTTTGTTGTCCACAAAAGTGCGGAATTTACCAACTGACTTAGTTTGTTGTATGCAAACGCACTTTTATTAAATTTTTGATGAAAAAATCATGTTCATAATCCTCTGACCATTGAAAAAAGGCTGTTTCATTTTTGTCTTGTTTTTACTCCTTAACCCAGCTCTAAGGAAAATCTAAGACCGAATTAATATGGTAAAATTATTCATTGCAAATATAATAGCAAAAATATTCTTATAATTTCCACCTTAATGAGATTTGGCAAAAACTGGTAAATAGGAGTTCCTCCAGAACAATGATGAATTCTTGTGTGCCATATTTGTTTTATACGAATCAACTCTGTCCTTGCTCTAGGAATGTGAAGAATTCCTGTAAGGGGACCCTGCTTTTCTTGATCTTTTATTTTGCTCTTCGTGATCCTTTTCCAGCATACTGTACCTCCTTTTCCAAGACCATCTTTGTGATTTTGAGCTTCCATGAAACGGTAAGGGCACCATTCCTTCCGCTAGTTTCTTTATTGACCAATTTAAAACTGAGTTTCTCTCCATTCTAATTAAGTTCATTTCATTTAATATTTGTCTCCTCATCTCTTCCATATACCATTCATTTATTCTAATGTCCACCTATTCTAAATTGGTTGCATTAGACTCATAAGAATTGTTGAAATCATGATAACGGTCTTTACCGATGATACAATAGCAGTAAAAAGATATGTCTATCTTTTCATCCATCTTAGCTTAGTTTGAATCTAGCAGTGCGATTTCTTCTGGTAACAAGTCTAAAAATAAAGACAGGTTAACCTTAAAGATTTTTATTGCTTAAAAATCACTATTACAAATCTATCAAAACAGGGATCCTACGATTTATAATCCTATGATATACAGGGATATATGAGGTATGATATGTATATCCTATTATATACAGGGATCCGATGATAATATCACAGTCCAAAGATATTTCTATATTTTCATCCATCATGCCTTAATGTTAATCTAGCAGTGCGATGGCTTCTGGTAACAAGTCTAAAAATAAAGACAGGTTAAGCTTAAGGATGTTTATTGCTTAAAGTTACACAAGAATAAAACGGGGGTCCTATGATATTCCATACTTTTTACTTTTTCTTATGCAAATATCAAGATCAGATATTCCCCTTGGTATCCGCTATGCATGGAACTTCAGTTTGTTGCACTCAAAAGTACTTTTATTAAATTTTTTGATACTCAGTCAGCAACAAAAAAACTTAGAATTTATCAACTATCAGAGTTTTTTATACTTAAAAGTGCTTTTACAAAATTTTTATGCTCAGTCAGCAACTAGAACACGCAGAAATTACCAACTAGTTGAGTTTTTTGTACCCAAAAGGGCTTTTATTAATTTTTTTTATATAAGGCAGTTTTAAATGGTCTGCCATAAAGGCTCATATGAAAACCCCGGCAATCTGGTCAGATGAAGAGAGTGTTGTTTAATCATTTTGGTCTTAAGGATTCTGGAGTCGTAGGATTCTGGCTCAATCCTCCTCAGATTTTATTCCTTTTCTTATGTGAATGTGCGCGTTGATAATCTAAGGCTGAATTTAGTAAGGCAAACTTCCTTAGTTTACAATAAGAAAATCAGTCGATGTACGTCTTTTCCTTTTAACCTTTTGGTTTTTTCGAAGCCACTATTATGTTTCCTTCCTGCAGTGAAACTATCTTATAAATCAGCAGAGATACAAAAATCTTTTTATATGGATAGGGAGGATTCAAAAATATTGTGTCCAAATCGATTTGTTGAAAATATCGTCTGATTCTCTACGGAACACTTCAATAAGCTCATCCTGAGGTCTCAGGATATTCTTTATCATAATCAAAAAGAGACTCCTTTACTGCCCGATCCACATGACCAGGAGACAGCAGCCCATCTCCTCTCGAAATGGTATCACCATTCTCTTTTGAATCAATTGCCTAGAATTAAAAAATATTTTAATATTCATTTATATTCACTTTTCTTAAATTTAAGTTTAGAAAAAACAACTAACTGAAGTGGTTGTACTCAAAAATGCTTTTATTAAATTTTTTATATTTAGCCGACAACTAAAATAATTGGAATTTACCAATTAGCTGAGTTTGTTGTCCAAAATGATTTTATTAAATTTTTGATACGGAACAGCCACTAAAATACTTAGAGATGTGTTCAAAATATCGTCTGGTTCTCTATCCGAGTCAAATATTGAGGGTTCGGGATACTTATTTGTTAATAAATGCAATCCGATTCTCTATGAAATGCTTCAATAAGTTCATCTTGAGTCAAATCCTGAGGGCTCTGCATGCTCTCTATCATTTAAAAACAGCATCCATTACTGCCGGATCCACATGACCAGGAGACTGCTGCCCATTTTCTCTCAAAATGGTTTCACCGTTCATTTCTCTTTTTGAATCATTGGCCTATAATTAAAAAATTAATTAAACATTCATTTATATTCAAATTTCTCAAATATCAGTAAAAAACAACTAACTGAGTTTGTTGTACTCAAAATGGCTTTTATTAAAATTTTTTATACTTAGTCAACAACTAAAACACTGAATTTACCGACTAGCTGAGTTAATTGTAGTCGAAAATAATTTTATTAAACTTTTTCATACGCAGTCAGTCCCTGAAATACTTGGAATCTACCAACTAACTAAGTTCTTCGTAGTCAAAAGTGCTTTTATTAAATTTTTTGATACTCAGTCGGCAACTACCGACTGATACTCAGTCAAAATTTTCCAACTAGCTGAGTTTATTAATTTTTTGATGTGTAGTCAGCAACTAAAAGATTCGGAAATTACCAAGTAGCTGCCTATGTTGTATCCGATAGTGTTTTATTAAATTTTTGGCTGCGAAGTCAATAACTAAAACACTCAGAATTTACCAACTAATTGAGATTATTATACTTGAAAACTGATTTTTTTTTATCATTAATTTTTCCCAGTCAGCGACTATTGTGTGTGTGCGTGTGTCTCTGGGCCTTTGTGTGTGTGCATATGTGTCTGTGTGCCTTTGTGTCTGTGTGTCTGTGTGTTTACGTGCATGAGTGTCTTTTTCTCTGTTTTTCCGCTCTACAAAGTCTAAAAACCTCCATCATATCACCAGCTTTTTTTATTTCAAAAACACAATAATAAGATCATTGTTATCTCACTATTTTCACATATTGACTCAAATCATTGTCTTTAATATATTTCACAGTTGCATTTAAGACATCTTGTAGTCTATTTATAGCTATAGTCATAAGGTATACTTGTTCAAGATTGTCCTCTGTAACAGTCAATGTATTGAAGAGGAAAAGATAGACTCGTGTGGGTGCTTGAAGCTATACCATATTCTAACCAAAATGTTGGGGGAGCCTCTTCCTGGCTTTAATTTTTCTTAAATATAGATTAAATCACGATCTCTTTTTTTTCTGCGTCTACGTCTTTATTTTTATGTCTGTAAGCCTATGAGTCTGTAAGCCTATGAGTCAGTATGTCTATGCATCTTTGTGCATATTTGTCTGTTTTTGTTTGCGTGTCTGTTTGTGTGGCTTTGTGCCTGTGTCTTTGTTTTTTTGTTTCTGTGTGCCAGTGTTCTGGTTTTGTGTCTCTGTATCTATGTATCAGTTTTTGTGCATAGAGTACCTTGGGGGCAGCCATATAAAAAAGAAATCAAAGTAACATATTTACTAAAGATTATTTAATAATAGCCGTCAAATGCCTATGCATTGTGCAAACGGTTCACTAGACGATGATTTCATAGGACACTTCTGAGGTTCAATGTGCTCTTGGAATGGTTGATAGGATTTTGATAAAACCATACACGATTTTACTATGATTTCTTTTACCAAAAAAATATAAACCTGATTTGTTTTTGGTATAAGTATATGTAATGTTGTTTAAAGACATGAAAAAAACACCTAAAAAATACCATATTCAAAAGATAAAAATATTGCTAAGTCCAAATATTATAAAAAAAAATATTAATTTCAAAAAAGAACTTGGGGGATGGTGAAAAATTTGAGGGGGAATTAGGGGCCCCGTTGGTGGACATGGGGCCCTGGAGGGGAACTATGGGACCCAAACTCATGCGCAAACCCAATATTGAAAGACCAGTGTGCTCGGGACCATTACATTACAAAAAGGGTACCTAGCTGACTGTAGTCATTACAATTGTTGATACCGTTACAATTTGGGTATCGAAACAAGTTTCACTAACCATTAAAAGAACCAATGTCATCGATACCATTAGAGTAAAAAAGATCTCTTCTAATTTTATTTTACACCATAACAGAACTTCGTTTATTAGACATCCTGTAACTTCCAGCTGACTTCAATTATCGAACAAAATACTCGGGGCCATTACATTACAAAAAGGATACCTGGCCGGCTGCAGTCATTAAAATTTTTGGTACCGTTACAATATGGGTTGTAAAGGTACAACTTTTGATTTTTGTACTTATTTATACTTTTTGATGTCATGGACCACTAAAAGGTTGACGTTTATTGATGGTTAATGTTTTTTATACTTCTTTGATGTCATTGACCATCAAAAGAGCCAGTGTTCTTGATGCCATTAGAGTATAAAAAATTCTCTTCCAATTGTATATTACAATCCATAATAAAACTTCGTTTATTAGACATCCTTTCACTTCCAGCTCACTTCATCTAATGATCATCACTTGGACAATCATTCTTTTATATCAAATATTTGTCTGAAATACCATATGCAATGATAGTACTGGCCTGTTGTATTCGTTGCATTGTTTCAGTGACACAGACCTTTTTATCTAAAAAGACCATATGGTGGTACATGTGTGTATTGGGATCCATTGTGCTATTTCATCGATAAATTAAAGTTTGCACACAAATATTTCGAGGATTGGTTTTACTTCGAAGACCAAACGCAATGGGAGTACTGGTCGTCAGGACATATTGTATTGTCTCAGCGACAAAATTGACTTGGCATGTAATGTTTCCGAGAATGCCATTATGTCAGACGTGAGGGACTTGCAACTCCAATTGATTTTGGTATACCACCTATATGTGGATTAGGACAAATAGAGGGGATACGAGGGGTTAGCAACTCTACTAGTATATCTTGATAGGGCCCCGTCAGTACATATAGATAGCACGCGAGGTATTAATAACTGTAATTAGTTCTTGTATGCCCCCTATGTATGTATTAGGACAGATAGAGGGGATACGAGGGGTTAACATCTCCAATAGTACATCGGGGTATGGGCGTTGCCATCCCTGTTGCAGGGATTTTGCTAACGATCGGATTTGCTCTTTATCAGAGGGGGAGAAATTGTTTTCAAAAATATTGCAAAATCAAAACATGTGATACGAAAATTGCGTTATAAAGTCGAAAAAGGGAATAAAACCAAATTGGTCGTTATGCACTTTAGAAATAATTCTTATCAGAGGTGATGCTTTAGCGCTGCCTATAGTAAAGAGCAATAATGCTCCGATGTATTATTCATTATATTTTCTCAGAGCCACTGTTTGCGGAGGGGGTGGTTGCAAAAACTTCGTTGGTAGTTCATTTGATTGGAAATTGAAATTTTTATTCTTAGTCAAAAGTTTTCAGAGGGCAACCAGTCCCCCTTTCAGGCTGTTTTCCCCAAATACATCCGATCAAAACTTTTAGATAGCAAAATTTTACAAAACGATCCAAGGTCGAATAATTACAATTCTGGGGTGCACATAGCCCTCCATAGCCCACAAAGCAAGGGCTGTAGGCTCTGCGTTTTACCCATTGTTTGCAATATAAAGGTTTTTTATAAGGAGAAGGAAGCATTTTTGATCCTGGGTCTTCAAAAACTCTTAGGGTATTTATGTGAAACTTTGAGGTAATTTTGAGAGGGATACCAATCATAAAAAGAGCACACTATATGCATGCTGGTTGCTTAAAGGGTGTATCAAAAACATCTAAAGAACGGCTGGTGTACTAAGTTGAAATTTTTAAGGTAGGTTGGGGAGGATATAATAATAATAATTAATTTTTAACCCACTATACAGAAAATGAAGTGGAGTAACACAAGAAAAGAGAAAAAACACAAAAAATATATTTAACATCAACACAATTAAATAAATACACTCAATGTCTCTATGGACACCCAGGGTAGCATAAATATTCCCTTGAAGACGGCTACTTTGTCTGACAAAACAACCTACAATATCTGGAGTGCCAAAAAACCGCATTATCTTTCTATTACTGTATCTGCGAGGCAGATACAATAAAAACTAGCAATATTGGAAATACATAATTCTAATATCGCTAATATCCCCTGGTCGAAACACGATGTGAAAGTCAGCTGGGAACAAAACCGCATAACCACAAAAACTCGAGTACAAATTAGCTAGTACTTTTCTATTATATCTTCCCCTGTTGGGGACAATTTTCGCTTACCCCAGTTTCAGCTTCTCTTTAAAATCACTCAATGCCCGGAAACGAAATAACGTAAGCGATTTGCAAATATTAATCCCAAGCCTTTGGAAATATTAAACACATTTTACAGAAAATAAACCGCAATCAAGCGGTGTTGCTGATATTCAAGGGTGATTGGACGGAAACTAGCCCCCTCCCCCTTTTCTCTTTTTACTCGTAAATGGCTCGTCCCCTAAACACTGATAAGTACTTTAAAAAAGCAATTTTGTTCAAGATAGTCAAAAGTACTAGTAGCTATGAATCCGTGGATGCCATACCCCTCCTCCTCGTCACAGGGCAAGGATTGTAAATTATACAATTTGCCTATTCTTTAGATGCAAGATTTAATATTAAGAAATGGGAGAAATGTTTGATTCTGAGTGAGACCAAAAAGGCTAGGGGTATTAGTTTGAAACCATGGAAAAGAGTGAGGAAAATATTAAACAAATCAAAAGATAGTATGTTCATCCAGTTTATCAAAAAGTCATATCTGCAATATTCTAAGAAGGCCTATGGGTATTAAGTCTAAACTTTCACCACATTTTTGAGGGGGGTGTTGAAAAGTGGCTGGAGGGCTAGTAGCCCCTCCCAAGCACTTTTTGGCTGAATTAGCCATCTTGTTCATAATAGTCTAAAGGTCGAATGATTATACCTATTGAGATGATGAAATAACCCCTTACAGCTGTTGAAAGGAATGATGAACTCAATTAAAACACAGTATTTGCATGCTGGTTGTCAAAAAGAGGTATCAGCAAAACCTAAAGAATGTTTGGGGGCATAGAATGGTTAGTAGAAAAATTTTACTGTATTTTGAGGATAATGTTGGAGAGTGATCGGAGGGCAACCAAATCCCTCCTTGGCATTTTTTGATGCCCCATTCCCCTAAAGTGATCGAAAATTCGAAAAAGTGATTTTCCTTGCAATTTTCAAAATAGCAAGTAACTTTGCCTCTGTGGATGCAATACTCCCCCTCACAGCCCCAGGACAAGGATCGCAAATCATACAATTTGTCCTTTTTACATGTAAGATTTACCATTAGAAAAGGGGGATTATTTGCTTCTGGGTGTATTTGGATAGGCTAAGGGGATTAATACACAGCTTCGAGGAATGTTGTTGGGGCTTGTTAAATTAAATCACAAGACACTTCGTTCGTTCGTTTTATCAAAACAGCTTATTGACACCCACCCAGCCTATCCAAACACACCCAGAAGCAAATAATCCCCCTCTTCTAATGGTAAATCTCACATGTAAAAAAGGACAAATTGTATGATTTGTGATCCCTGTCCCAGGGCTGTGAGGGAGAATAATGACCAACATGACCAGAGAACAGCCATGGCTGCCCTTAGCGATCACGTCATACGGGTCTGAGGGCACTAAGTTCAAACTTTCAGGTCACTAAGTTCAAACTTTCAGGGCATCTTGATGGGGTCGTTAAAATTTTAGAAAGTCATTGAGGGGGAAGTCAAGCCAAACCAAACACTTTATATTCAGGAGCAATTTCAGAAAGGCGCAAAAGCAATAGCTGACGAGCGGCTTAGGGTATTAAGTTGAAACTTCAAATGCATGCTAAGGAGGGTATTGAAAACAGATCAAAGAGCAACCAGCCGCCTCCTCCCCCCTCTTGCCTTTTAGAAGCTTCCTTAACCCTGATAGAAAATTTAAAAAGCGGTTTTAATTAAAATAGGTGCAAAGTCTAACAGTTGTGCATCCAGGGATACCATACGCCCAAAGCCCTGAGGCAAGGAATATAGATTATACAATTTACCCATTATTTTCTTGCAGGATTTATCCTTGGGTAAATGTTTGATCCTTGGTGTGTCCGAAAAATCTAATAGTAAAGAGGCTAAATTTCGGGAAATGTTGAGGGCCATATTTATCTAAATCAAAAGACACTATCTGCATCTAAGTTATCAAAAAGGTGTATCTGCAATATCTTAGGAAAGGGTAAGACGATTAACTTGACAAGACCGGTAAGACGATTGACGGTTAACTTGCAACTACTGCCGTGACTACTTGTGGTTATGACTGCAACTGCATGTGAGTGTAACTACTTTTACTTGCGATCACATTCGAAAATTTCTGAAGGGTGTATTGACCAAAATCAAAACACACTACCTGTAAAAATCAAATCACAAAATTTTTGACTATTTTTGGAAATTTTCAGGGGTTTTTTGAACAAAATCAAAACATACTATTTGAACACTGCTTGGGGTTTTAGCAATATATCAGAAATGGCTTAGGTTTTTAAGGAGTAACTTTCAAGACATGTTCAGGGGGATGTTCAAAAATGATCAGAAGGTAGCAGGCCCCTCTCCCTCTCCAATACTGAAAGAAACTTTGGAATAAATAGTTCAAAATAGTTATAAGGTCTACTAACTAGTCCTTGTGATGGTCTGTTTCACTTTTCCTTTTTGTTATTTTCGCTTTGTGACCTTTATTTTCTCGGATCGTAGTTCTTTAGCGGTTGGTTTGAAAAAGTTTTATCTTTTGATGGAGAACCAAGACGGAGTTATTTTCGTTTTATATGAATCTTTTGGAATGTTTTTTTTTATTTCATATGAATCAGACCTTTCTTGAAAGTTGAGTGATTATCATCTCTGTTGAAAATCTCTTAGATTTTTGGTTTTAGGTGCCAAAAAGGGCTCAGAATCAAAATTGGTTTTAAGACTTATGTTCTGATTTCTGGTTGCTGTGGTAGAAGTTGTCACAGGCCTCTGAGAAACCCAGCCCCTTACAGACTTGGGGTATTAAGCAGAAACTTTCAGGGAATGTTCATGGGGATGCTCCAAAGTGATCAGAGGATAGCAAGCCCCTACCCCACTTACACTGTTTAGGTGCTCCCTCCCCAACACTGACCAGAATTTAGGAGGAATAAAATTTGTTCAAAATAGTCAAAAGGTCTACTTAGTAACCTCCGGGGAAACCTAGCCTCCAAAGGCCTTTGGGTTAAGGGTTGTAAATTGTGCAATTTGCTCATTGTTAATACACATGAATTATCATCTCAAAAAGGGGAATGTTTGGTCCTGGATGTGTCCAAAAAAGCTCAAGATGTTAAGGTGAAACTTCTGGGAAGGTTGGGGAGAATGCCGAGCCACATCGAAACACGCTATGTATATCCAGGCCTGGAATCTGCAATATCTTAGGAAGGACTAAGGGTATTAACTTGAAACTTTCAGGACCCCTGCCACCACTACTACTTCTGCTACTGTGGCTGCAAATGCGACTGATCATGACTGCGACTACGAATACTTCCAACTCGGACAGCTTGCTTCTGTAAATGCAACTATTTGTTACTGCTGTCAAATCTACTTGTCACTATTTTCAGGGAATGTTGAGAAATATGTTAAACAAAATCAAAACACTATGTGCATGGTATGGGGGATTTTAAAATAAAATCATAAGACACAATATGCATCCAGATTGTCAAAACGGTACGCCTGCAATATCTCAGGATTAATGAAGGACACAAAGTTGAAATTTTGGAGAATGTGAGGGGGCGGTATTGAACTTAATTAATACACAAGTCTGGGCATCCCGGTTTAAAACCAGGTGTAGATGTAATATATAACGATTGGTTAATGGTATTGTGTTGAAGCCTGCAAGGGATGCTGAGTGGTTGTGACTGCGACTACGTCTACTTCTACCTGGGACAGCTTGCGTCTGTGAATGTGACTGCTTGCGACTGCTACGGAATCTACTTGTGAATACTTTCAGGGAATGTTGAAAGATATACTAACCAGAATCAAAACATACTATGTGCTTGCTATGGAGATTTTAGAATAAAATCATATGAAAAAATATGCATCCAGGTTGTCAAAACGGTACGCCTGCAATATTTCAGGATTGATGAACGACATAAAGTTGAAAGTTTTGGATAATGTTTGCGGGTATTGAACTTAATCGATACACAACTCTGGGCATCTCAGTTTTAAAACCATGTGTAGGTACAATATATAAGGATAGGTTAATGGTATTGTGTTGAAGCCTGCAGGGGATGTTGAACTAAATCAAAAGATAATATTTATTCCATATTGTTAAAATATAGTGTGCAATGTGTAAAATATCTCAGGAACAGGTAAGGTTGTTAAGTTGAAACTTTCAGAGAATGTTATGGTGGATGTAACATTCAATTGAAAGACAATAAGTACATCCCAGATGTCAAAAGGGTATGCCAGAAATATCTCAGGAACGGATAAAGCCATTCAATTGAAACTTTCAGGGGACGTTAAGGGGGATGTTCATAAATCAAAAGGCGCACATTAGAGTTAATAACTCAGAACAGGATATTTAAGTTCTTAAGTCAAAGACGTGAAAACTGAAGAAATATTCATTATATTAACTAGTAACAAACTTTGGAAACATAAAAAGAACAGAAATTAATTTAATGGAATTTCCTGAAAAAGAACTTTTTTTTAAAGAAAAGCAAAGAGTAATATCATAGTTAAGGCCAGCAGAAATAAAGTAATATGATAATCCAAATTAAAAACTGCCATAAATTACAATTAAAGAATAAATGAAACCAAATAAAACAGAAATTAAAACTAATGATCATATCAAAAATAAAGATAACAGAAACTTATGTAGATGGGTGAACAAATCTGAAAACGAGTAGAAATGAAATTGAATATTCTGGTCAAACTTAAAACGAACAAAAATTGCTTTAATCAGGACTTTAGTTACTGACCCCTTATCCTCGTCTAGCCTTAAGAGTTCTAAAGCCTATTGGAAAATTTACGCTTTGCTGAAAACAAAATAGACCCTACAAGTCCTTTTTTATTTATAAATTTAAAAAAACAAAAATAAGTTAAAGGAAATCTTGGACTGCTTAGTTTCTATGGCTTAGTACCACTACTAATTAAATATTCAGTTTATGTTCATTTGTTCTTTTCAAGTATCTTGATTGTTATAGTGATTTATTTTTTATTTGTTGTCGATATTTTGACAAACAAAGCAAACTGTTCAAAATACATAAAGTTTTCAAGGAATACAAATGACACGATAGGTATTAGAACTTTTAAGGTTAGAAGAGGGGGAAGGGGGCAGTAGGGAAACTCCTCATTGAGATAATTTTTGTTGGTTTTGATTTTGACTTGAATATTTGAATTTAATTTTTACATTTTATTTTACCTCTGAGGACGAATGCCCCCTTACTGCCCCTTAGGGTAAGGTTTGTAAGTTATTCCCCGGGATGTTAATAGAAAGCGCTGTCGTAAAAAATTCAAAAAGGGCTAATTCAATTGAAAATTAAAAGGGGTAGTGCCCTTTTTAAGAGCCGAAAGTGATTGAAGGGCGACTAACCTCCGTTTCACGTCCACCGTTTCCCCAAAATCATCGAATCAAAATTTTGAGATAGGCATTTTGTTCGTCGTAGTTGAAAGGTCCTAAAACTATGTTTTTGAGGAAAACACTCCTTCCATAGCCCTCAAGGCCGGGGTTGTAATTTATACCCTGAGGGCATATAAGGTTTTAATAGTAAGCGTTATCGTAGAACCTTCTAAAATGAAACACTCAAATGGAAATTGAAAGGGCTAGTACATTTTTTAATAGTTGAAAGTAATTGGAGGGCAACTAACCCCCCTTTCATGCCTACCATTTCCCCAAACAAATCCAACCAAAATTTGAGATATCCATTTTATTCAACGTAGCTGAAAGAACCAGATATTTTGTCTTTGAGGATGACACTCCCCTCACAGCCCCCGGGGCAAGGGTTGTAAGCTTGTAAGCTATACCCTCGGAGCATATAATGTGTTTATTGAAAGCATTTTTTTTTCTTTTTTTAGATAGATAGATAGGTTTATTTTCCATATACCAGTAAAATAATTACATAACAATCTACGAATCCCCACAAAGGCTCCATGGCCTGTAAAAGGGGGATTATGAAAAGATCAAATAAACATTTAACATTTAAACGCTTAAGATTTAAACAATTTAAACATAACATTAATATTTAAACACATAAACATAAGCATTTGAACTTTTAACATGTTCAAAAAATTAAGGAGACTTCACTAAATAAGCTTTATCAAATCACAGTGACTCACAACATCTATAAAAAAAAAAGAAAAAAAAATTGAATGAAAAAAAACTATTGGCAGCAGGCAAAAGTAAAGAAAATTAATCACATGAAAACAAATATTCTTTTACTAGTCTTTTGAAGGTGCCAAACGAGTGGCATTCTCGAACCGAATCGGGAAGGGTGTTCCATGTCAAATGACACGCAACAAGAGGATTAAAATCGGATCTTATTGTTGGTGTATGGGGAATTTGGATATTTAGAGAACTACGGAGTTGATAATTTGACCGATCAGATACAAAAGAAGACGTAAATCTAAGGGACCTAGGAATATCACCATGGAGCTGAAGAAAAGCGAAAGACGCACAGGAAAGAATATAAAGTTTTTTAATATCAAGTAACGGTTTAGTTGCCGAACGATTTACATCCTGGATAAGATTTATAGCTTTGTCATAAGTATTCGAAAGCGGTTTGAGAAAAGAAGGGAAAGTAGACATCCATATGACTGAACAATAGGAAACATCAGAATGAATTAAGCTATGAAATAGGATTCTTAGAATTGGTCCTGGAAAGATAAGTTTTAATTTTCTTAGAATACTGAGGTTTCTGCATACCTTCATTTTAATCAAATCAATATGGTGTTTAAAAGATAAATTTTCATCTAGGAGGTTACCTAGGAAACGGACATGGCCATCCTATGGTCTACTAATAAAGCCTTTGGATATATGAATTTCAGATAATTGAGGACAAGCCTGGGATATACGAGAAAAAACTAAAAAACTAGTTTTAGAAACATTTAAGGCAATGCAAACTATAGTTATGTGTAAGGGAGACTGTTGGATGACATAGACAACAACAATAAAGAGGATTTTTATTTCTAACTGCAAAAATTAGGTCATTTATATAAATTAAAAACAGTGCCGGCCCTAAAACTGACCCTTGAGGGACCTCCTGGTCAACACTTGATGGTGAGCGAAAAAGTGGATCAACAGAAATTATTTTACCAGACAAGAAAGACTTGAACCAATAAAACGCACTACCTCTTACGCCAAAATGAGAAAGTTTAAATAGAAGAACCCTGTGGGTTAAAGAATCAAAGGCTTTACAAACATCCAGAAACAAAGCAGCAGGAATCAAATGGGAGTCTATGGCAGAGTGAAGATAATTCAGTAAAACTGCACAAGCATGCTCAGTCGAATGATTTGCTCGAAAACCAAACTGAAAATCGTGAAAAAAAATCTTTAAAAGTAAGAAAATTATTAAGACGAGAAAGCATCACCTTCTCAAATATTTTGCTAAACACAGACAACAAAGAAATTGGCCGATAGTTGGCTGGATCATTTCGTGTCCCCCCCCCTTATATAATATGATGACTCGAGCACGCTTGAGACTACTCGGTAAAATACCATGCTGAAAGGAGAGGTTAATAAGTTTTGTTAAGGGATAAATAAAGGAAGGAAGTATGAACTTAATTACTTTAGTAGGAATATTATCAGGGCCAGACGACGAACAATTTTTCAATCCCATAACAATTTTAGCTATTTCTTTCTCCGTCACTGGTTCCAAAAACATTGACTTCATACAAGTTGGCCCAAGGCTAGTGTTATTTTTAATATTCGAAAGTGATTGAAAGGAAACTAACCCCCCTATCACGCCCAACATTTCCCAAAAAATGTCCTATTGAAATTTTGAAAGGTCTGGGAATTATGTCTTTGAGGATGACAATCCCCCCACATGCCTCAGGGTAAGGGTTATAAGTTATACCCTGAGGATATATGAGGTTTTATAGAAAGCGTTGTTGTAGAACCTTTAAAAAGAATCATTTGATTGGAGATTGAAAGGGATAGTCCCCTTTTTGTTAGTTGAAAATGATTGGAGGGCAACTAACCCCCCTCTCACGTCCACCATTTCCTCAACAAAATCCAATCAAAATTTTGAGATAGCCATTTTATTCAACGTATTTGAAACATCTAGAAATAAGGTCTTTGAGGATGACAAACCCTCCACAGGGCCAGGGTCGTAAGTTATGCCTTGGGGGCAAATAAGGTTCTTATAGAAAGCATTATTGTTGAAACTTCAAAAATGGTTCGTTGGATTGAAAATTTAAAGGCCTGGTGCCCTTTTTATAGTCGAAAGTGATTGTAGGGCAACTAACCCCCTCCCACTTCCACCATATCCCCAAACACATCCAATCAAAATTTTGAGACAGCCATTTTTTCCAGCGTAGTTGAAAGGTCTAGAAATTATGTCTTTGAGGATGACACTTCTCCCACAGCCTTCAGGATAAAGGTTATAAGTTATGCCCCGGGGACATATAAGGTGTTTATACAAAGTGCTGTTGCATAAACTTCAAAAAGGGCTCTTTCGATTAAAAATTGAAAGGGCTAGTGCCCTTTTTCGTAGTCGAAAGTGATTAGAGGGCAATTAGCCCCTCTCTCACGTCTACCATTTCCCCAAAAACATCAATCCAAATTTTAGGAGAGGCATTTGGTCCAACATAGTTGAAAGGTCCGGAAATTTTTTTTTTTTTAGGTTGAAACTCCCCCACAGCCCTCAGGGCAAGGGTTGTAAGTTATATCCTTAGAGCATATAAGGTTTTTATAGAAAGTGCTGCCGTAAAATCTTTAAATAGGGCTTATTGCATTGGAAATTAAAAAGGGCTAGTGCCCTTTTTATAACCGAAAGTGATTGGAGGGCAACTAACCCCCTTCCCTTGCCAAAAACCTCCCCAAACACATACAATCAGAATTTTGAGATAGCTATTTGCTTCAACGTAGCTGAAAAATCTGGAAATTAGATCTTTGATGATGACACATCCTCGCAGCCCTCAAGGCAAGGGTTTAAAGTTATTACCTGAGGGATTATAAGGTTTTTATAGACAGCGTTGTTGTAGAAATTTCAAAAAGGCTCACCCGATTCCAAATTAAAAGGGTCAGTGCCCTTTTTAATAGTCGAAAGTTATTGGAGGGCAACTAAACTCCCTCTCACTCCAACCATTTCCCCAAGCATATCCAATTAAAATTTTGAGATACGCATTTTGTTCAACGTAGTTGAAAGTTCTGGAAATTATGTCTTTGAGGAAGGAAACCTCCCAAAGCCCTCAGGACAAGGGTTGTAAAATATGTCCTGGGGGAATGTAAGGCTCTTATAGAAAGCCTTGTCGTAGAAACTTAAAAAAAGCTCATTAGACTTGAAATTGAAAGGGTTAGTGCCCTTTTAATAGTCGAAAAAGATTGGAGGGCAAGTGGCCCCCCTCTAACACCATTTCCCCAAACACATCCAATCAATATTTTTAGATAGCCATTTTGTTCAATGTAGTTGAAAGATCTGGAAATTAGTTCTTTGAGGATGAAATAACCCCTCCTCCACCAAAGCCCTCAGGGCAAGGGTTGTAACTTATGCCCTGAGGGTATATAAGGTTTTATAGAAAGCCTTGTCGTAGAAACTTCAAAAAGAGCTCATTTGATTCGAAATTGAAAGGGTTAACGCCCTTTTTAATAGTCGAAAGTGATTGGAGGGCAACTAACTCCCCTCTGACGCCCATCATTTCCTCAAACACATCCAATCAAAAATTTTGATAGCCATTTTGTTCAAGGTATTCGAAAGGTTAGTAAATTATGTCTTTGAGCATGATAACCCCCCCCCCCCACAGCTTCCTGTGCAAAGATTGTAAGCTATGCTCTGGGGCATATTAGGTTTTTATAGGGATTGTTGTCATAGAATCTTCAAGGTCTCATTCAATTGCGAATTAAGAGGACGAGTGTCCTTATTAATTGTCTAAAGCGATCGGAAGGTGAATATCCCCCCCCACAGCCCTCAGGGCTAAGATTGTAAGTTATGCCATGGGGCATATAAAGCTTTTGTAGAAAGCGTTGTTGTAAAAACTTCAAAAAAGACTCATTCGATTGGAAATTGAGAGGGATTTTTCCTTTTGAATAGTCGAAAGTAATCGGAAGGAGAATCACCCCCCCCCTCCCCAGACCTCTATCATTTCCCAAAACATTTCCGATCAACTTTTTGATAGTAATTGGAAGGCAGATAACTACCTTCTCACGTCTACCATTTCCGCAAACAGAGCCAATTAAAACTTTGAGACAGCCATTTTGTTCAACGTAGTTGAAAGTTCTCAAAATTAGGTCTTTGAGGATGAAAAATTGACAACCCCCTAAAGCTCTTAGGGCAAGGGTCGCAGGTTGTGCCCTGGGGGCATATAATTATTTGTAGAATGCATGGTCATATAAACTTCGGAGGGGGCTCATTGGATTGGTTATCACACGCTTTAGTGCTCTTAAAGTGATCGGAGTCAAAGTGATCTGAAGGCAGCTAACCCCACCCCCCCCCACACACACACAAACACACACATACGTCGTATTGTCCCGAACTGCATCTAATAGAAATTTTGAGATAGCCTTTCTATTCAAAATAGTCTAAATATCATATAACCAGGCTTTTGGGGTTGAAACAAACCCCAGAGATTAGGGGCAAGGGTTGTAATTTTGCCTAGGGGGTATTTAAGGTTCATGTGGATAGGATGGTTGTTTAACTTTAGAAGAGGCTCATTTGGCTGAAAACTGGAAGTTCTAGCTCATTTTTAAACATCAAAAGTGATAGACGGTAATCAGTTTCCGCCCCTCTTCTACAACCCCTCCTTTCACCACACGCATCTTCTTGAAATTATGAGATACGGATTTTTTTTTTTTTAGAATAGCCAAAGAACATATAATAAAATCTCTAGTGATGACACAACACCCCAGCACCCTGGGGGTAGGGTTGCAAGTTATGCTATGAGGACGTATAAGGTTTTTATTGAATGGATGAGTACAATTTGGGTAATATTTTGGGAATGGGTGGGTAATAATTATGGGGGTACTAATGATAGCATAAACATGAGATAGGGATGATTTGATTTGAACTTGGAAGTCATGGTGTCGTTTTTAAGAGTCGGAGTGATTTGAGAGTAAACAGTCCCCGCCCTCCACGCTCAGCATTTTTCTTAACACCTCCAATAAAAATTTGGAGATAACAATTTCATTCATTGTAGTAGAAGGTTTCAAAAATTATGTCTGTGAGTAAGACACCCCCCTCCCCCCTCCCTACAGCTATCAAAGAAAGGGTTGTAAGGTATGCCCTTGGGGAATATAAGGTCCTTATAAAAAGTTTGGTCGTATATGCTTTGGAGGGGACTCATTGGATTGGTAATCATTAGTTCTTGTACCCTTTTCAAGAGTCAAAGTGATCCGAGCTCAGTTTCCCCCCCCCCCCCTCCAACACGCACACAACCACGTCGTGTTTTCCTAAGATATATCCAATAGATATTTTGAGAGTCCTTTTATTTAAAATAGTCCTAATGTCATATAACAAGGCTTTTGAGGCTGATACAAATCACCAGAGTCTGAGGGCGAGGGTGGTAAGTTGTGTCCCTTAGGCATTTGAGGTTCTTATGAAAGGAAGAGTTGTATAAGCTTTAGAGGTGGCTCATTTGATTGAAATTGGAAGTTCTAGTTCCCTTTTAAGAGTCAATAGCGATGGAGGTCAAGTAGCACCCAAATCCCCCCCCCCCACCCAATTATCCCTCTTTTCACCAAATGCATTTGATTGAAATTGCGCGATGGCAATTTTGTGTAAAATAGTCCAAAGAACATATAACAATGGTTTCAGGGGTGGCACAACCCTCAAGAGCCCTGGGGCAAGGGCTTTAAGTTATGCCTTGGGGACATGTAAGGTTTTAATGGAATGGGTGGTCGTTTTAAACTCCGATGGGTCTCATTTGATTTTAAATTGGAAGTTATAGTGCCATTTTCAAAAGTCAAAAAGATTAGAGAGAAACCTCAATTTTCAGCAACATCAAAATCAATTTTCTCAGCATTGTTGAAAGGTTCAATAATTATGTGTAGCATTAGTTGTATTAGCAGCAGTAGCATTAGTAGCAGTATGCAAATAGCACCTTTTTTCAACATACCCTTCAACAAACGATGAAATTTCAAACTTAATACCATCAACCGGTACTGAAGTATTGCTGATACGTCCTCTTGACAACCTATATGGGCAGAGTGTGTTTCGATTTATTTCAATACAGTTACAATATTGTCCAAAATTTTTGCCTCAATACCCTTAGGTTTATTAGTTGTAGTAGTAGCACTAGTAAATATAGTAGTAGCATTAGGAGTACAATTAATAGCAGCAATCATAGTTTAAGTAGCACCAGTAGTAGTAGCAGTATTAGTAATAATAGCAGTAGTTGTGGCAGTAGAAGCATTAGTATCATGATGCAAATATTGTCTTTTCTTTAGTTCAACATCTCCCACAACAAGCGTTGTAAGTTTTAATTTCACACACGAAACTGTTCCTAAGATATTGCTGATATGCCCCTTTGACAACCTGCATATGGATGGCAGGTTGTCATCCGTACAAAAGAAATATTCTTTGAAAATTTCACCTTCATACCTTCATAGGTAGTGGATTTTGAGCTAGCCAAAAGACACTTTGTGTATTTATTTATTGCTGCTTCTATGGTTACTGTAATAACGATACTAGTTGCATTAAGTTGAAACTTTCAGGGAACGTTTACGAGGAGTTTCAAATAAACAAAAAATCTATATGCATGGAGGTATTAAAAGGACACATAAGCACTATAGGGTAAATAAGGACATAAGCAGCGGTGCTCTATCATATCCAGTAATATCATTGATATTTTAAAGCAGCTAATTTGATTGAATATTGAAAGTTATAGTGCCCTCTTAAGAGTCAAAAATGATTGGAGGGCAATCAGCCCTTTTCTTAGCTCTTAATTTTCGAGATACTTCCAATCAAAATCTTAAGACGGTCCTTTTTTTCAGCATAGCTGAATGGTTTAGTATACATAGGATTATTATATCCTACGCATACGTAGGATTAATATACGTAGGATTATTGGGTAGGTCAACCCACCAAAGATACGAGCAGCGTATGTAATTTTCGTTATGCTTAAAAACTAAATGTTGCTTTAAGATTAAATCAAAGCACACTGTTTATATGCTGGTTGCCAATGAGACAGTAGGGCTCAAAATCCGTATGCTTTTTAAAAGCTAAAATATGGTTTGGACTTTACTGAAAAAATATTCTTTTAAATGTTTTCTCTTTTATATCTTTAAGAAATCAAAAATTAACTAAAATTCTAAGGTATAAATATGAGCATATGTATATTAAACTGACAATGCACCTCCTCATATTAATTTCTGCTCGTTTTGACTTCGACTCTGTTATTTATTTTAATTTCTGTTCGTTTTGGGTTTCATTTATTTATTGATACTGATTTGTGGTAGTTGTATGCTTGGTAGATTATTTGATTTTATTTTGTTCATTTTTGGTTTAATGGAGTTCTTTACTTTTTTTTTGAAAAACTACTTTTGTGGAAAAAGTCTTATTAATTCATTTTGATGAAAGCGGCACCGGTCACCATCACAGGATCCCTTACAACCGTACTTCACGACGGTGAGCATTTTCTTTCATGCCGCTGGAAGATCCGTGAAGATAGGTTTCAGCATGCTGTTATTATGTCTCCATCCCCAATTCTCACGATGAAGCCCTATTCTGAAGCCCTATCCAATCTTGTACTTAAAGACAGGTTCGGAAATAGTAAAATTTCACTGCTGCTGAAGTAGGAGGTATGTCATGGGGATTGGCGAAAGTTTTAGACGTTGCTACTTAATGCTGAAAGACTCGGTGTCGATAACTGTCAAGATTGTCAGTAGATTTATCGCCGGACAATAAAGAAAGTACAGCCTCTCCGGCTACTTTAATCGCTTCTTTCGAAGCATCAATTTGAGAAAAGTTGAAACATTTTTCCTAACTTGTTCCTCCTCGCTGTTTAAGCGCAATCCCTTTGCCAAGTCCGTGTAAACGGGAAGTTTTGTCGCAGCCAGGAATCGTGTGAGCAAAAGGAAGCAGTTTGCAGGTTTGAGTCCCAATCTTCTTAACAATGGTTTTGATGCCCCAAGTTGCACTAGAAGTGGTTAGCTTAGGCTCACTGTGCAGGTAAACCTTGTTGTACTCAGGAATAGTATGATAAAGTAATAACGCCAACAAGTCGGTATCGTCATAGATAACTACTCTGTACAAAGTCTTCGAACAATCAACCACAGCAAGCAGAGTAAGCAAGTCAGCATCAGCTTTAGCATGCATAGTTCTCAGACCTTTACCTTGAAAATTATCGTAGAGTACATTAGCGAGATGGGCTTTATTCCTTTTGCCTGAGGGATTCCCCAATTGTTTTTGGTGGTTAATCTTATTTTTGGGCTAAAACAGTACTTTCCGTCAAGTGAAACGGTTTCGCTTAAGATTAGTCATATCTTTATCGAAACAGTGAAGTTGTAGCCATCAAAGGCAATAATTGTGTCTGGATATTCGGCCCAAACATTGTTCCAGTATCGGTCTAAGATCTCCGTATATGTTTTTTTCTTCACATAGGGAATACTGTGAAGCAAAGTGCCACCGTCTAAGACGTAGGTGTAATTCAGACTATATTTCCCCCAATACTGTCAATTTCTGAAAGTCGCTTGATAGCTTTAGCTAGCTCTGGTTTATCTGGCTTTCAGAACATGCCAAAATCATCAAAGAGTGACGCAATATGAAAGTTCATATTTAAATGAAGATTCTTCGTCCATATTCAGTCTTCTGGATATAGTCAGAAGATGCTGAAACAGCAATGACGGGTCTAAACGGTGTAATTCTCCCTCTTTTTTGCTTCACCGTCATAAAGACTGATTGATCCTTGTGTTCTTAAAGATGACCCTTCAGAGATTTCCCTACCATTTCGTCAAGAATCTTCTCCGACTTCTACCGCTTTGTCGGCGTTCACGTTTTCTACAGCAGTCATGCCAGTAGCAAGGATCCAAAGTGAAAGCGGATCACCCTCGAAAGGAGACGACTGCTCAATAGTCAATAACTGTTTATGTGTCTCTTTTTGCTGGTCGCTTGTGTCCGGTCCAGCCCCGATCTCCCCTATGTAGAACCGGGTTTCACGTGCATTAGAAGCTGATTGCTTTAGAGTATGAAGAACGCCAGTCTCTTCAGATGCTTTTGACAGCTTCACAAGACATACTTCTCATACCGTAAGCATAATTATACAGTTGCGGCTATCTTCCATACGTCTCAATCATTCTACTGAACTATGATGTTTTATAGTAAAACATATCCATCACGTCCTTTCATTATTTAGCTATGCTAAGATTTTACCTTGGCAAAAACTATCTTGGATCTTAAGTTTAACTAAAAAGTGAACTAAAAGCCAAAATTGATCAGTAAGCGTACTGCTTACACATTCTTTCAAACTCGAATGTCGACGAAAGGGTCAGCCTGTTGTTGCACATCACCGCATCTGTTGAATAATTTCTCAAAAAGGACGTTGAAGAACATTGCAGATGCAAGGCAATTTGGAGATCTTTGCAAAACCATTTATTTGATTGGGTGTGTGTTAGTGGGGAGGGGGGGTATGAAGGACAAAACATGCAAGATACTGGGGTACAACTTCTTCCTAGAATTTCGGCATAGGAAGTGTAAATTTTCTCTGCGTGGATCCGACTCTGTTTAATATCCAATATATATTTATGCACGCCTTATCTCGCAAGTTTGTGTGCGTAGTGGAGGGGGAGTGACTCAGGAGGGAAAACTACACAGGGAGGGTAAAAACACAGAAATGAGTCCATATTCGTTATCTATGTGCAAGATTAGTCTGTAACTGACTTTTTAAAAAAGTGAGTTAATTTTTTTAAGTCGTTATTTTATAAGAAACAACGAAAAAATGAAAATTTCACCTCGGCTGGTTTTGGCCAATCTTTGGTATGCTGTAGAGAATTTTTTTCACTTTGAATGATACCAAATTGAAAACAATTGCAAGTTTTATGGTAACCCCTAAAATTAATTTAGATTTACTGTACTATACAGTTTCAGGTGACAAGTTACATTATAACTATCTTTGGTTATCTTTTACGGATTACGTCTCAGAAACTTAATATCAAGCGGATTAATTGGATAAGAGATTCTCAAACGCGCTCAAGGGCTTTTATTATGCTAGCATTATAAAGTTAATTATAAAATTATGTGCTCTTGTTTAGATCAACCCCGTTTTACATGC